>JAMXBD010000584.1:600000-814119 GCA_024138025.1 Combretum micranthum
CTAACAAAATGACTAGCATGCATAGGCACAACTTCACATAAGACTTCATCCTTATATTTTCCTATAGAAAAAGCCAATAACACCTGTTTGGTCACCCTAACCTCCTCACATTCATGCAACCACTGCAATTTATATGGCTTAGGGTGTCTAATAGTAAGCAGCTTCAATTTACCAACCAATAAGGTACTAGCAACATTAGCACAACTACCAATATCAATAATCAGGCTAGATACCTTATCTTTAACAAGACAATGAGTATGGAAAATGTTATCCCGCTGCTTCCCATTGACATCTATCTTTGGTTGCATGTTTAGAGCTTGTCTATTGACCAATAATCCCCCTTTGACAGGTCCTTTAACATTCACATCACTGCAATCTTCTAATGGTGGCATCTTATCACCTCTATAACTCTCACTTTCTATGTCACCATTCTTCAAAACAATCATAGTTCTTCTATTTGGACATTGTGCAGCAACATATCCATACCCTTGACATTTAAAGCATTTAATATCACGTACTCTAGAAGAAGACTTTTCAGCCTTACCTTTAGAAACAGAATCAAACTCCTTGTCCTTCACTTTCTCTTCTGATTTCGTAGCTGTCTTATGATCCTTCCAATCTGACTTCCATGAATATCCATATGATGAACCATACTTTGACTTGCCCTTGGATTTCAATTGTTCTCTATTTTAATGGCTTTGTACAGCAACTCATTCATCTCCACATAATGCTACAAATCCACCACGTTAGTAATCTTGGATTCAATCCACCAATAAACCTGGCCATAGTCGCCTCACGATCTTCTTCCACATTAGCCTTTATCATGACTTTCTCCATCTCCTAAGAGTATTCTCCAACTCTCACGAAGCCCTGAGTTAACCTCTGTAATTTACTGCACAAATCCCTATAGTAGCGACGATGGATAAACCGTTTTCTCATAACCACTTTCATCTCCTCGCATGAATTAATTATCCTCTCTCCATATCTTCTCTTGTTCATAACAAATTGATCCTACTAGATAATAGTGTAATCAGTAAATTCCACTGCTGCCAACTTCTCTTTCTTTTCCTCTGAATAGTTGTGGCAGTAAAAAACATGTTCTACCTTCCTTTCCCATTCCAGGTAAAATTTTAGGTCATTCTTTCCCTGAAAAGAAGTGATTTTCATTTTGATACTTCCCAAATTGCTGTCTTTTTTCTGCACAACTCTTTTACCTCTCCTAATACTTCTCATACTAGAATCAAAATCCTCCTCCTCCTCCTCCTTATCTATATGCCTTTTGGAAATCCTAGGCTTAGATGGAGACTCAAGATCATCTATTCTCCTATTCAATCTCGCAAACTCATCTTGTATAGCTTTCATGAATAATTTCATGTCACTTCTAGTATTCTCTCCTCTATAGCTCTTTTTTTTTTTAATCAAAATCTCCACAACTCAAACAACATAAATTCAAACTCTAAAAATCAAAACTTTTTTTTTCACGAATTTTCTCCTCTCTTTTTTTTTTTTTACACTAATAACAAATCAATCAACAGAAGAACAAGGATAGGATAACACCTTATTTAAGAAACCAAAGGCTCTGATACCAACTGACGCGATCCTGCAAATCCTAGGTGTAGAAACCCTAAGACGCAAGCGATCAACAATGGAATACAAACCCTAGAATCATCTTGGAACAAGAAAATAAATAATTGGATCCGAACTGAACCCATCAATTGAAACCATAGTTATCAATATTCAATCGTAACTTGACCCCAAACACACTTATCGCTTAGAACCACAGCTATCAACAACAGAGCTTGACCCTAATTAAACCTTAGTAATTAGAACTAAAACTATCAAAGAATAGTTTTTTTTTTTCACAAGAACCACATTAAACCTTGTTAATTAGAACCAAAACTATTAAAGAATAGTTCTTTTCACAAGAACCACAAAGAAAATTCTCACTTTTTTGGAAGAAAACTCTTAAGAAATCTTGTTCACTCAACTTATATTTTCATTACAAAGCAAAGAGTAATATATAAAAGCTTAAAAGAAACCTAAAGGTCATAATAAAAAAACATAATTGTCGGATAATATAAGTTGGCGACCTTAAAAACAACGTTGGCAGCCTTTAAATAAAAACGAGAAAATACAAACTATCTAAACTTCATAATAGGGAAGGCTGGCGGCATAAGTGGTAAAAGTCGTTGGCTTACTTCATGGCTTTAGAGTTTTCGATTCTATACACTTCTGGTCACTTTGTGAGCTGGCTATACGTCGATAGCTTAAATACCCTATGCCTATACGCCGACAGCTTAAATACCCTATGGCGGCAACGTATTTAGGAAAGCTAGCGGCATTGGTGGCTGTGCACAAGTCTGCAATGAAGGCCAACGAATCTCCAATGGAAGTTGGTAAAAGGTTAGCTTGTTTTTGCTCCTATGTCGGCAGTGTAGGCCTTTAGGCCGATAGTGTACATGGCCGATGTTTAAGTCTGTAGTCCAACTTTGATAGCTTTTTGATCTTCTATGTTTATGCTCTTTAGATCCTATCACTTTTACCCCCTACAATTCATATAATCGCATGAAATAATGAATAAAAATTTTTATATTCAAAATTATTCTTCTATCTACATTGATCGAACCACATATTAATTTGAATAAACAAATATCTTAAAGTGATCATCAAAACTATTCGTTACGCTCTCAAGTGTCAACTATCTGCTATACATGGTCGACAAATTTGAGATAGAAGAGACTTTAGCTGACTAGTTCGAGTTTTGGTTTAAGGTCCGTTTGGTTTGTTAATTTCAAGTTGTTCTGATTTTTTTTTTTTGAAATAAACTGTCTGTAAAAAATGGATATAGATGAAAAATAGATATTTTTACTCATAAACAAATCAAACAGATCAAATACAAATAAGATATAATTAAAAATTAGATAATCCAGACAGACCCCTAATATCCTGGTTTAGACCTTAGAAATTTTTTAACAAAGTTAAGCTACAAATAATTTTTATGTATGATTTCTAGGTGCAAATTTTCCACTCAATCAAGAGAAGTCATATGAGTGAAATCCAAGTTAGTAGTGTACTTTTCGTATGTTACTTGTGCATTTGAAAATAAAAAACAAATCATAAATTGGATATCTATCATTATTGGAAGACATATTGTCTTAATTAAATGGCTAGTAGTTAGGCTCCATGGATACAATCACTCCAGTTAAGCAGGTCATCACCTCAAAAAAGTTGTTAAGTTAATTACATTTGCGGGATATAGATCATATATGGGTTGGGGTTATGGGATAAATTATTGATAGCCGACATAGGTAGTCATTCTAGTATGAGATGATTTGAGTGTAAAAACATTATTATAGATTTTGGATGGAATCATTGTTACTAAATTAGTATGCTTATTGGTTGGTATATCGGTACGTGCTTAAGGTATATGAATTTTTACAGTTATATGAATTTGGGACTTTTTAATTTTTAAAGTACACATGTCTATAATGATTACAGTTATTATTTTTACCTAGCGTAAGAGATTGCATCAATATGGGCAAGATTCAATTCACATGGTTTTTTTTTTTTTTTTTTCCGCTTTCGAAAAATAAAGACTTGAAGGGAAATAAAATAAAATAATAAAATAAAAGAAAAAAACAAAATGAAATTGCATGCCTGCAATTTCCAAGGAAAAATTACATTAAGGGTTCGGTAAATGCTTGGTTTACTATTATTTTGTGGTAAGAATGCTCAGTTACTACTAATTTCATAGTACCCTTTTATATGAAAAAAAAAAAAGGGTGGAAATTTGAATCGTAAATCAAAAAACCAAACTGACCAAAAATCGATTTTTGTTGGTTTAATTTGCTTTTATTTGGTATTTGGTTATTAGTTTTAGTTTTTTGTTTTGGAGATGCTTTACTCGAAAAGTTTGGATTTTTTTTATTTAGACTGTTTCTAAGCCTAGAAAACAAAACCAAATGAAATAGTTAAATAGTGTATTAACTATTATATATTTTGATGATCCTATATGGTTGTAAAATCTTAAAAGGTAGATATGTAAACAGCATTGAAATTCATATATTGTGAATTATTACTTGCAAAATGACTTGTTACGTAAAATAGTTATACCTTAGTTATGCTTTTTATGAAGTAATATTTATTCATGTTCTAATAAAATAAAAAGAAAAAAAAATTGATTAAAGTGCAAAGCTATTAAATGACATGTGGCAGCCACCCACAACTACAAAAATTAATTAGCGCAGCAGTAGTAGGTGAAGGCACGATATATTGGTGAATATATATTTATGGGTGGCATTTTTTCTCTTCTTAAAACTTTTCATTTCCAAATTCCACTGGCCTGGGCAAAGTGAAGGGCCTGCATCCTCAATATTACCTTGCTCTTCTATGTGAGTACCTTTTTCTTTCTTTTTTATTGTCACTGATTTTTTATTTTACTTTTTAAGGGCCGGACCCTTTTGGACCTACCGGTTTGGATTAGTCCATTGGATAAATGAACCCGGATAGAACCCCCGTAACCGATGGGTCCTTATGGTGGTTTCAAATCGCCCCAGCAAGATGGATCCAATGCTAAACCATCCATGGCTGATCTGGATCAAGTCTGAACCTACATCCAAATTATAGTATTGCTGAACCTATTTGAAGATGTAGGAATTGGTTCATTATATGACATAACATTTCATGCAATTAGGATTTATTACAAAAACATGAGCTAGGTTTTGATTTTTAATAAATACATTACTCATTTTTTACATGTTTATCATTTATTATTAATATAAACTGAAAAAAATAGAGATAACTTATTTCTCAAAAAATGAAGCTTAGGTCACTTTTTTTTTTTGTAAAAGTACAAAACATAGGTTATTTATCTGTAAAAAAAATATAATTTTGGACCACTTGTTTGCTAAAATGATAAAATACAGATAATGTATTTGTAAAAAAAATCAAAACTCACATGAACTTGTTTGTAAATATACCAAAATATTGGTCATATTTTTATTATTTTATCTAAGATTATATATATATATATATATATATATTAGAATAAACTTAAATCACAAGATTGATGAATGGTGATAAACTTAAGATATTGATGATAAAAGGATATAACTTTTATATAAGAGGAATAATACTTAAATTAATAAATAAGAGTCATACGAATATAATGATCATCATTTATATCTAACCAAACACAACCTAAAAAATGGATTTCAAAGATTAAATCAAACTATATATAAATATTAATGTCGATATCCCGAGATCCTTATCCATATAACAATATATATATATATATATATATATATATTATGTACCCATTATTCATGAATTAAAGGATTTTTTTCATAATAGCTATACCGACATAACCTTAACGAATTTCATGATGATACCATCAACAACATTTCTACAAGAAACCAATGGACCTTAGAAGTTGCATCACGTTGAATGCTGAGACCCAATAACAAATTGCCATTTTGGAAGGACCTAGGTGTACTAGGGGCCTGTATCAATGTGTGTCTTGCTTTTATATTAGACATGAATGCACACAATACCTTCTTTTCATTGAAGGAGATAAGGTGGGGGGCTAGCCTTTTTGTATTTCATCACTCTTTCTAGTATGACAATTGACATGTAGGGGCTTTTTAAAACAAGGCAACAACTCTCTGAATAAGCACCAATAATGGGGAGACAACGGTATCTTTTCACATAGAATACACATAAACTTAAAATTAAACATATAGGATGGATTATTCTTTGGTCCCGTCATTTTATTATTTGATTCTAAAATCTTTATGGTACTGATATTATTTATAAGCATATCAACAGATGAATTTTTTGATGATTTTGTCAATATAACTATAAAAATTGTCACATGTGATGTTCAAATATTTTCCAAATTGGAAATTACTCTTGTGACATTGAATCTAGAAGTGAAAAGTCCATTGAAGTTTCTGCTTGTTCCATTTTGGCATGTTAAGTCGTTATCAACTTTAGCTTAATGGATGAAAGGTGAAGCCAATAATGTCTCTTCTGCTTTTGTTTTGTATCTTTGGTTGAAGAGGGGCAATCATTAAGGTTTTATATTATTCCCCACTGGAGATTTTGTTAGAAACAATAGGATAAAACAAGATCTTCTGCGGTCATTTTAGAATAGGCATGTGTGTGGCTAAAAAATCATAAATACCATTGTTTTAGTGAGGTTTCGAAACCTAACCAATATAGATATGCATACATAATTCTAAATGGACATGTGTCTATAATATATAAATTTGATATGAAAGCGAACAAATATAATATATATTAAAAGTAGAAATTATCTTAAGAATTAGGAACCCTTTCAATTTCTACAGTCTATTTTGCTAAAATTCAATTTCTTTTTAACTAAAGTAAACAACACGATGTATATAGAAGAGGACACTATTGTGATAGAGAAGATTTAACACATGCTATATTAATCTTTATTTCTTTATAAGAAAAAAGATATATTTTCATTTGAGAAGTAATCAAAGGGATTTATTTGTAAAAAGTTAAGTTTTATAAGGTGTGATGGTATGAAAACCAATCTCTTATACTTTACGATCATAAATATTATTCTGTAAATTTATAGTCACAAATTCCAACAAATATAATAATGTCCAATCATCTATTATAATAAAGCACAAAGCACCACTTTTTGGTGTCTTATAATTTAGTATAAATTATAAGTACATTCCTTTATATCCATTCTATATCTGCTTAGCTATTCTATTTTAGATGAGTATTTAAATATCCTAAATTTAAAAAAAAAAGGTACTATTTTATACTTTCTTTTTTTACTATTTTGTCTAGAGGTGAGAAAGCAATCCAGTTGTAATCTTATCTTGCTATACCTGCTTGATCAAGGAGGGTACTAGATGAATACTGAAAGTAGCAGTTATTTTCCAAGTATAATATCCCAAAACCTACTTCTGCCGTGTAGAATATTGGTACAACATCCATACTGTGTATCTATCTATAAACTTATGCTCCATTATCCACAGGGTACAATATATTAGGTATTGTTATTTAATAGATAATATCAAGTATATGACAACTTTATATTTTAACCCTATTTGATCAAGTAGATTCTAAGCCAATGTTTTTTTTTCCCTTACAAGATGTTCATGTACTTGTAAACCATTACAATAGATTTGGTATTGTTATTTAGTTTAAGCAAGTGGAACCAAAACTTTATGATAAATTGTAATCTATGATAGTATTACATGATAAATTAATGAATTTGCTAAAAAATCATGGAAACAAAGGCCAGTTGCCAAGAAATTTATGTTAAAATATTAACTATGTAAATTTATAATGTTCAAGTTCTATGAGGTATCTTATACCCTATAAGGATGATTCTTGCTTGCTGATGTTTCCAAATATGGAAATTTCTATTCAGCGGGTTTGGCTCATATCCTATCTATTTAATATCCATAAACCCCCTAATTTTGTCTTTTGATAAAGAAATACTCAAATATTAAAATATACATAAATCTAGAGTCATGCATGGTCTAAAAACATCTTTTGTTAAGGTATGGGTGTCGAAATATCTTAAGTAAAAGATTAAAGAGCTAAAAAAAAAAAATTCTATGATTGATCCTATAATTTGCAGCGTTTTTATTGATTTTAGTAGAAAGTACTTTCCATTCATATACTTCAAAAACCAAGTTCTAAGGACAATACATATACAATACCTTAACATCTTTTTGTTAAGGTATGTATGTTTAGTTATTTTTTTTTTGGCATCGTTTTCAAATAAATTGTTTATCAAAGATAAATACACATAGAAAATAGATATTTTTACACATAAATATATTAAACAGATCAAAAATAATATATAGATACGAATCATATATAGATAAAAATCAGATAATCCAAACATATCGCTGTTTTGTTTCTTTTCCTTAGAACATGTATCCTACACATTTTTTTTCAACTGGTGTGAAATTATGCGAACAATTTTGCTAAATTTTTTTTATATCAAACAGTTTCCATTCCACTATTTTAAGTACATGTAGCATAGACTACCTAGTTATATATATATATATATATATATATTGCCCAAATAGATCAGACGTTGATGTTCATACCACTCGGCTATAAATTTTTTTCCCTATAAATAGATACAAAACTGTCGTAAAAAGGAATATCATATATTCATATCATTATGAGATCATGCCATGGCCAAAAATGCCCTTCTTTAGGCCATCATGGATTACACTATTTCCGGAATTGGGAAAATTTAAATACTGATGGTGATGGAGGCTATTGCAATTATCATCATTGTGTAGTAAAATTGACTTTATATCTGGACCGTCCATTTGTACTCCTAGAGGAAAAATTAGATCTTGCTGATCTTGCTGCTGCATTTGGATGCACAAGATCTCAGCTTGAGCCACAGCTAATTGCCGTTGGAGCTGGGAGACTTGGCTTTGCAAATAAGAAATTGCACCAACACATCCATAAACTGGGTCTCTAACTCTTGCATTTGCTTCATATACCAAACTGCTCACCGCATCTGCTCTTTGATGAATTGGTAGCTCCTGCACATTTAATTAATGTGTTTTTAATCATATCAATAATAAATATAGTTTCTCAATTTAAATCGATTCATCCAAAATAATTAGTAGTTCTTATTGTACTCACTTATTAATTTTATCCATATCTATTAGTAAGTATTACACCTAACATATCTTAGCAAATAAACAGTGTTTGTTTCTCTCAAGAATAATTATACATAATTGATATTGTCCTTTTTAACTTCCAAATGATACTAGCCCACCTACCACATAATGATTTTGCATTGCACATACCTAAATCTAATGAAAAATTGCAATATATATGTATATATATAAGTAATTAGATTAATACTGATTAATAAATTTTGGTATTCTAAATTCCTTTTTTGTAAAGTACATAATAACATATTTCTAGATCGTTTTAGTTAGTGTTACAAGGCACAAGTTCATGAAATCTTTATGAGGTTTTTATAAAGTTATGGACATCTAAAATCTGTGTGTATTAACATACAAATACAAACATGGCACATGACACACACAAAAGATTTAAAGAGAGGGAGGGAAGGAAGGCAACACCTGCAACATTTTGCTAACGTTGCTAGCACCAAAAACCTTGTGAACGATGGCAAATTTGTGAGGGTCAGCTGATGGGAAATAAGGAGCGAAAACACAATCCTTAGCACATCGACGTCTCAGCAGCTTGCAGGAAGCACATGGTGTATTTCCAGCCATTATTCTTCAAGAAAAAGAGAGAGAGAGAGAGAGAGAAAGAAAGAAAAAAGGGAAAGAGGGATTTGCGGATTTGTCAAGGTAGAACCCAATGAAGAGTGTTCGTGTGTTCTCTAAGACGTGTGGAAAAGGTGTGCATTTATAAGCGTCAAGATATGTCGGGGAAAAGAAAATTCTACTGCTGGTTGGAACAATAAATAATACCGTCAAAGAAAAATGTATGATAGGGGTCTGTTTGTTTATTGTTAGATTATAAATATGGATATTTTTTATATGTTTTTAATAAATTATTTATAAGAAATTAGATATAGATAATAAAAATTGATAGTTTTCATTAAAAGATCAATAGATCAAATAAGATAAAATATAAATATAAATATAATGGAATATATTTACACATATCATTTTAAAAAGATACAAATACAGATGAAAAATAGATCATTCAAACGACCCGCAATATATATATACACGTGATGGATGATGACTAATCATATTTTAATATAAAAAGGAGATTATGGATAATTTTAAATAACCATTATACATGTTTTAAAATAATTTGTATCTCCTCATTATCAGTGTATATTATATATATATATATATATAATTATTATCCACTAAGTCCCTTTTCATCCAACTATTTGAAATATAACAAATATATTAATGTTTACTGTGCTTTAATAGATTTGAAGACTTGGTTATAAATGTATAGTTTATAGTGTGGTTATAAAGATTCGGTTTAAATAACTGTTTTGGCGTTTAAAAAATGACACTGTTAGTTTTTCCTTTTTTTTTTTTTTTTTGTATAATAGGAGAGATGATTTAAACCCGAGCCAGAAAACTAGTATTCATATTATTAGATTATAAGAGTCTTGATAAATCCTAATGTTTTTACTGCTTTTTAGATTAAAAAATATAAATAAAAAGGTAGCTTACTATTATAGAAACATAATTGAATAAATAATAATATTATGCACGATGCTCTGAGGATTGCCGCCAAAGTCAATAATACACTACCTCGAGCAGAAAATCGTGTGTTACATATATACATACATACATACATATATATATATATATATATATATTAAAATTTCTCAATCTGAAAACAATGACAATTATTTGAAGTTTTTGCCTTCACGTAATTAGTAAAAGAGACGGCTATGCACTCACCACGAAAAGTACATTATTATTATATAAACTAGAAATCCACGCTCCACGGTGCATTATATTATCCATATATAAAGTTATGTGTATAAAAATAGTATGTATTATATATTCGTTGTCCTTTGTCATCCATCTTCTAATTCCATAAGAATAAAATAAATATATCATGTTGCCCACTTATATAACTACTACATATTTGACCGAAAGAAAAAAATATTATAATAGCTTAGTCCATAATTATTTAATAATTTATATTCGTATTCATTTGTAATTCTATTACTAAAACAATTAATTTATTAAATACTATATTTATTTTAATAATAAGATAATTAAATGGACGATTTGATGGAAGGAACCGAAGGAGTTTCTAATCGATTATCATTTTGCGGTGATTATAATAGAAAAATCAATATAACATGCACCATAAATATTTGTGAGGAAGAACACAAAATGACTTATGCCGTTTATAAAATTTCCTTCATTTGGTTTAAAAAAAATAAAAAAGAATATTATCCTGATCAAGAAATAGGAATATACATCGTGCGGTATGAGTATGACTAATTAAACCTGTCGACATTCATATACATATGGCATAGGGGAGTTGGTACGTGTTGTGTTGTGTTGTGCGTGGGTGCGCATAACGTAGACCAATACCAACCCATTATTATATGAAAGCATCACGTGAATATTAGGAAAAAAACAAAAAGGTTAACACTTATACTAGTAGAATAGATAATTTTAAAATCCATTAGAACATCTGTATCCCTAGATACTCGATGAAAATTTTAAAAAATATAAGTAACGTGATAATTATTTATGTAATAAAGTGGGTTGCTTAGTGATCAAAATTGAACAAGCAACCTTCTAATTTCTCGTTCTATTAGTTCTTCTACACTTATTCAATTTTTACAAAAAGCAACCTCCGCACTCCTCTTCTTATTGATCTTTTCACACTTATTTAATATTTATAAAAAATATAAACATTATTTTAAGGTAATAAAATAAAATAAGACCTATAAAATTTATAAAAAGGTAACTCTTTTAAAGTAATCATAAATAAAGTAGAGAGTTGCTTAATAGAGAAAGAGCTGTTTCTGATGCTGACATGATACTTTTAGCTTCTCCTTAAGTAACATAGGAATAAAAATGCTCTTAGTATCTGTATTTTGTACCTATTAGCATTTATATATCATGTATACATGATACCTGCAAAGTGAAAAAAAAAAAAAAAAAAGACACAGTATGCACGTTAATAACTTATATGGGAAATTCCACATAAACTTATATTTAGAAAGAGAAACGGAGCAGTAAATTCAAAAATACCATAAAAATTTTCTAGGTAAATACGAACTCTCTCTTTATCATCCAACTTACTATAAAGTGATCTATTTATAGATTTCAAATAACTTTATAGCAGAAATGGGACTGACCATCAAGCCGCGCCATGCCCATGATCATTGCGGACTGGATTTCCTGTATTATGTGTTCTTTAATATACAAAACAAGATGCTAGTGATAGCATAGAGTAACTATTTATTCATTACAAAAGTTACTTACCATGCATCATGATTAATTATGAGAAAGAATAATTTGACCTATCCATAGAAGGGAGATATATCTAAAAGTTTAATGTAAAAAAAAAAAAAAAAAGTGTAGATTTTTCCTATCTTCATCAATATGATTATCCATTTCATAATCTGAAAGTTCCTATTATATAATATATATATATATATATATATCAAATTTTGGAAATATATTGTTCATAGTAATGTTTTTTCCCATAATTTTAGTTGCCAATAACAGTTTTTAAATTAAATGATCCGTCTTTACTTATAATCCATTGAAAATACCACTAGATATGGATACCATCAAAAGTCTTAACCAAGTTGTTCCAAACGCCACCAAATGCATCGATGTGTAAGCGGGCGAAATAAAGGAGGCTATAACTGGCACACATACCCTTTTCAATTGGCACATCACATCCAACAACCATTAGATTAATAAACCTTACCTTTCACTATGATTAACACATTTCTTTCACATATCATTTCCCATCATTATTACATTGGAATAATTAGGACGTTAAGAGTACCCTTATTTTTAGAAAGAAATTTTATTACGTGCTTTTATCTCTTTATATTATTCTGAAATTATGTATATTATCGGGTAAACTATTGCTGGAATGTCAAAATTATTGCTCTTCATCGCTTTTATTTGCGCCGATTTTTAGGCTTTTCTGATGGTTTGGAGAAGTCGTTTACTTTCGTTCACAGAAAACGTTTTTTTCTTGAAAATGTTTTTCTAAAAAGTAATATGTTTTCAGGTATTTGCTCTGTTGTATGAAAGGTTGGATAATGAAAATATGTTGACAATTAATAATAAAACATATGCTATAGTATGAAATAAAATCTATCTAAATAAAATATATTAAAAAACTAATAATAACTATCACTTGTAGTAAATGAATAGTAGATAGAACTCTTATATTAATGGAAAAATACTTATTATTTATAATTTGTAAGCTGTTTATCCAAAAATAAATTATTAAAGAGTATCTATTTTCCAAAACAATGGAAAAATGTTATCTAATAATTGTCTCGCTTTTCTTTAAGTAAATATGGAAAAACAAAATGACATTTTTTAAAAAAGTATTTTCATCAAAACAAATGAGGCCTTGAATTTATTTAGGAATAATTGCAAAATATTCCCCGAACATTTATCTAGATGTGGATTTATAGCCTAAACTTTCAAAATGCACCTTTTGACATCATAAACTTTCAACATTTGGACATTTAAGCACAATTAACATTTTCTATATGTACTTGGAATGTTTAAGGGTAAATTCACATATAGATAAAAGTTTAGGGGATGAGTCCACATCTATATGAAAGTTAAAGGGGACAATATGCAATTTCCTATGTTTTGTTTTAATATAAAATGTTAACCATCCTTTATTGTGCTGATTTTAAAAGTTCGAGGGGTAAAAATTTGCATTTTGAAAGTTTATGAGGTAAATCCATGTTTAGGTGAAAGTTCAAGGGGGATAATATGTAATTTCCCTATTTATTTACATGCGTATAAGGACCAAATGATTTTTGGGCTCTAAACCTAATAATAACTCGATATATATTCTTTTAGTCAAAGTGGCAAAGAAGTAAAATCTATGTATTTGGAATGAATAAGGTAGACTCGGTATGATGTACTCGAGTAATGGCTATTGGATTGGTTATCTGCTTTCAACAATTTTTAGGAAAATTTCATGCACTTAAAAGTACTTTTCATGAGTCTAAAGTCTAAGAAAAACTCATTAGACAAGTCCATAGAGGAACCTATTCAAAGGAGGACTCATCTCAATCATCAACTGTTGGTTTGTTTTGACGAACTTGATATCAACAGCTAAACTCTATAAAATTCAAAAGCTCCTCCTTATTTGAGAACTCAAAAGTTTAGAAAAGCCGCTTTCGCTATTAGATTGATATCATGGAAGATCAAAAAGAGTTTGGGGAGGGGGGGGGGGGGGGGGGGGGGGAAGAGGAGGGGAAGGTGGGGAAAGATATTACATTCCATCTCTCCTCAAGAACAATAGAGTTGATACTTTATAACTCTTATACCTATTATAGGTGTGTTCAAATTCCCGAAGACTACCCGCTGCTCTTCCTTACTCTCTCTTCTTGACTCATCTTTAAGTATTGTTGCCATGTCGACCCCTTTCTCGTGTAATATGGGATTTATCTTGTAACACCCTAAATTTAGGGTTATTCACACCCGTCACATGTTTATAATTAACATAGACACGCTAAGGCATATGAACCAACTAAAATCCACATTTAACACTCATTATAACCATTAATACACATTCATTACATTAACTTCAAGTCAATATTCATACATTAGAAAACTCCACATATAACCATATGAGAGACTAAAAACCTAGATATTACTAACAATAGATAGCTCACAAAGTCCATCAAACCAAACTAATAACACAAACAGATAATTCAATTGGGGTCCATACCTGATCACGATAATGTATATATTTAAAATGGGGTCATTATTAAATAGATTTCTTGTCTCCAAAGGATTAAATCCTTTACATGGAAAACTTCTCCGCTGGTATCATCCTAATAGTCCATAACCACATTGTATCCGAAAAAGATCAAACATAACAGGATTGTCACTTGAACCTTGAAAATAAGAAAAGAGTGAGTTGAAACCTAATACATTACTTCCACAAGCACAAGCACAAACACATGAGCAAGCAACAATATATTCACATGTAGATGCATATCTAATACAATAATTAGTCGGTTATCATCTTTAGGTTTATGTCATCAAACAACATATGAATAACTCAATATCTAAACGACACACATATAACAGATACATATATGATGTTGAGTACTCCCCAATATCCATGAGTCCAAAACTTATATCTACTCGTAATTATCTCTAGGCATGATTTTACACAAGAAAAACATCCACAAGGATCATTGGTTTGCGGTGTTAGCATCATCGATACTCCTGGCGACTGACCACAACCAAGCATTGATAGCTAAATAGTTAGTTAATCAATTTTATATCCTATTTTAACAAGCACAAGCAATAAAAAAGATAATACACATACCTTTCAATTCGACTCATCCTTAACATAAGAATCCTCTTACTTGAATTATATAATAATTAAATTATTCATAATCACTTATACTTCCAACTCACCTATAATTTATCCTTTTATAGTTTTCCCCATTTACCCTAATAGTGTTTAGGTTCAAGATCTTAAATTAAACTTTAATGTTAGAGGAAGGAATTAAACAAATTTGAATTGCTTTTGAGTAGAAAAACGATGAATTTAAAGAGGTTTACAATGTGCATATACTAGTGCATAGTTGTGTAACTCATATCTAGATCGTACGTATACTAGAGAGGTACATGGTTTGGTGCATGGCTTGTGTACGGGCCATACATGAGCTGGTGTACTGACTTATAGGGATATCGTTTGAGCCATAGTTTGATACACAGCCTGATACATGAGCTCATGCGTAGGTCATGTACTTCCGGAGTCATTCTTTGTTAGATCATAGAGAAGTACATGTAGTGGTTGTGCACTCCTAGAGATACTTCCTTCAAAATTTTTGTGACTTTTAAGAGTTTACATGACCTATATACAAGGTCATGCATTCAGTTTTATAGTTCTAGAAATGCCCTATTCACATGTTTTGCTCTTATTTCTACTCAAAACATGTTTAAATTCTCCCTTATTCACAATCAACACACCTATATTGGAAATAAAAAATACAAGCGCACTTTTAATAGAACAAAACTCCTTGTCTTACTTTCTTGCAATTCTCCAATATTTCTTTCTATTACAATTCCTTCAACCTTCACCTTTTGAAATTCATTTTAAATATCTCTACTAATTTTGTTGTCTTTTATAGGGTATTGTTGATACATAAGAATGCCAAGTTTTTGTCACCTACACATTTAGCTCAAAAAAATGATAAGAAAAGGGAGAGAAACTTTTACTTGTGGTAGAATTTTCTTGGAATTTTTCAAGAATTGCAAAGGCTGGTTTAGAGAGGGAGGGAAGGAGGGAGGGAGAAAGGGAGGAAAAGTTTTTATAATGTAAGGGACAGGAAGGAAGAAAACAATTACTCTAGGGGTTTAAATATGTTATTCAACCAATGTATATTTTAAAATATTTTATGGTTGGATAAAATTGCCCTCCTTTATAAATAACGTTATTGTTCTACCTCTCTTCATAATTTATTTATTTATTTTAAGTTATTTCATATGCTACACATACATGACCATAATACAATTTGATCAACACCACAACACATAACCAAACAAAAGATGTATTTGCAATTGCTTCCATCTAGATCTGCTTAATCGATTATAAGAGTTACCACTCTTGATGTTGCAAGATATTTAGGTAATTATACTAAAAAAAAAAATATTTGCTATAATGTATACAATAAAATTTAACAATAAAAGAATAGGAAAATAGAACAATCTTTCTAACTTTCTTTCATGCTTTGTTTGTTTGTTTTTTCAAGGACTTTAAAATGTCAAGTTTCGGTACTTTGTTTTATCCTACCTAAATTGCAAAGCTTCCTCCTTAAATTTGAATTTGTTGTCTAATATTTATACTAACCTTCAAGCTAAATTTAAAATAGTTAAGTCTTTAAGTAAAAGACAGAGGCGAAATGAAGACAATTTCTATTGCAAGATGGGTGATTAATAACAACTCTTGCTTATTGTATATAACGTATGTTTGCTTTCAAAATGACCACACATTTCATTGTAACATAATTTTGCTCTGTCCGTCGAGAAAATACTCAAAAGAAATACATCACCATTTCATTTGTAATTAAGACTGAAAAAATATAATGTGTGGCAACTTTATTCATCACTCGCGGTAGTTTTTCATATATCAGCCACGAATTATATTAGTATTTAGATTGATTTATATTGATTGTTCGATCAATTCAAGTGGCATATTACAATTTATAGGCCTTTTTATAGCGGCGATTGATTAAAAGTTAAGATTACATGATATGCTAATGCTTCTTTTTTCGATTCGAACAATTAAAAATTTTGCAGGGTGCATGAGAAACGATTCAATGGATATTACATATTACGTATTATATATCTGTGATACATGATATGTAAATACGTATTATATATCTGTGATACATGATATGTAAATATTAATCAAATTTTAATATATATAAATGTATAAATTATGAACGATAATTGCTTTAAAAAATACTGATTTTATTATAACGTGTCCAAATTTCGATTGATCTTTATTCATCACATGCCCATATATATATATATATATATATATAAATGCTGTAATATCGAATGATTCCTTTTTCTAGATTCAATTATATTGAGAACTACTACACTATATTTTTGACATTTTATTTGAGAAATTCACACTTTATTATAAAGCGGACAAAATTATTAATAGCAAAAACAAATCTAAATCTTATTTTTTTACTGTTCAAATATTAAATTTAACAAATAATTAAACAAGAAAAAGAATGTTATTTATCGATCATAATCTGATAATCACGATCAAATCGTTGATGTTCCCAGATTCATGTGCATTATTTTGAGCTAACCCTTACATTAATACTCTTTTTTTTTTTAATTTCACTTGGCTTTATTCTAAACCTAAGAAATCCTATGCTTGGTCTCGAGAGTTTATCATTTGCCCAATATGTATACCTGATGGAAACTTGAAATTACACCGTGATGTAGACATGAAATCAAGTGAAGAATTGAAAAATAGTATGATATAATATTAAATATGAGGAAATGCTTGTTTTGGGTCAAAAGAATTATTATTATTTTTAAAATTTTTTTACTTTTATATTCTGTGAATTTTGTAATCGATTGTCAAAAGGTTTTTATATATATATAATATATATATATATATAACTTTAACTGTTTTCTTGAATAAATCGATTGCTGGGATCCAATATTATTAATACAGACGTTTGCTTGTATATATAAGGAGGAAATGGGAGGAAATAAGTGCAAAGGTTAGATTTCATGATAATATATATTCACATCTAAAAAAGAAAAGGGGGAAGCTATATATTAATGGAAAATAAAAAAATTATTCTCCTAACACCAATATTATCTTTTGCTCCAGTTCGGTTTGGAGAAAGGAAAAGAGCCATATAATCAGACATATTAAATTCATTTGCTTTGCATTTTTTTTTTTTCACTATTTCAAGGAAAGAGAGATTTCAATCTAATTTACCACGCTTGAGAGATAAGGTATTGATGTCTTTAGACTATGATGTACGTATGGACACTTTAAACTATAATATTGTATCTGGTTGGTTGGGGTAGAATAAGTAATACCCTTTTATTATCTTAAAATAACTATTCTCTTATTTGCTTTATAAAAATTTTTATCATAAGAACTTTCTTTTACTGTAATGTGAAATAGATAAAAATTTCTTATTCAATTTTTTCACTAAAATAATTATTCTTTCTCATAAAAAGTATTTTCTTTTTAAAAAATACTCCTAATCGTAAAATTAAAAAATTACTTCCTTTCTAGTTTTATCCAAGTCTAATCAACCCAAGGGCAAGGTATCCAGTCTACATTTTCATTCCGATTAATTCAATCTCTTCTAGGCAACATTTAATAAATTACATTGCACTCTTTCCTTTTTCATTGTCCCTATTTTCTCCTTACGTTTTTTCTCATTTTACCTCCGTTTCATTCCTTTTCACCATTTATCCGACGGAAGAGCTAGATAATTCATCATAACGAACGGATTAGATTATGAGAACGATTCTCGAGAGAATCTCTATAATCCATAAGAACGATCTCTGTTCTTAAATTTTATTAGAATGAAATAGAATGGTTTTTCTTCTTTTTTCCTCTCTCAATTAGACATCTTCCGTTTGGGTTAAATTCGAATCGGGACTCGATTTTTTGGATTTGGGTCCTCGAAATATGAGCTCAGAACCGCTCCATTTTGATGGTGGGACGGTTTATACCCATGGACCGGTTCAAACATGTCCAACTGCCTTGTTTAAAAAGAAAAAAATTTACATTTTGAATAAAAAAATTTATGCTATAATTATTGCAATAATATGCCACTTTAAAATTTCAAAATTTGTCGCTAGTTTCATTTTTTTTTTTTTTTAACACAAGACCTTTTGAACCTACCGGTTCGGATGGGTCCATTGAATGGACCAAGTTGGACTTGCCAACCCATGAGGTCTTCATGACCGTTCCAAACTGTCCCGTTCCAACAGTGGACCTATGATATCCTATCCAAGTAAGGTTTTGGTTTAGACTCAATCTGAGAAGATGTCTACTTTCAATAAATTTTGTAAGAAAAATAAATAAATATAACTGATAATCCAAAATCTTTCCAATTACAAGAGTCTTCCAGCTACTCATTACTGATGAAAGAATTTTCCTTTTTATCCTTTTGAACCGAAATAATCATGCTTGGCAAAGAAATATGATACCTAATTTGGATCGTACAGTTAAAAATTTAGAAGGAAGGGGGTTTGTCATTTTAATGAAAAATAATCCTGTGCATATTTTTGTCTATGGTAAACTCTAAATTCAATCCGTCACATGCCCTCACTCTCACACCCTAGCAATTATTAATTGTACAAGTGAAATAATATGGTCCCATTTCTAATTTACTTGAATTTAGTTCAATATTTATTTAAATTTAATTCAGAAATTGTCAAAACTTGAGTTATTTAAATATTTATACAACCGAGATTAAACTCAAAATATTCAAGTAATATATCTAATCAAGCTCGGCTCTACTGACTTGTAAGCTCAATTGATGTGTCGCAAAGTTTTAAAGTTGATCAAGATTCGAGTTATATATAGATAATTATATTATTTTAATTTTATAAATATATATCTATATATTTTTTTTATTATCAAGCTGTGATAAGCTTTATTGAATGTTGTTGGCACTCAAAATTGCAAATTATAAATCAAGTTTAGGTCAAACTTGAGCTTTGACAGCGCTAATTAAGCCCAAGCTTGAAGTTAAACTCTTGGTTTAACTTGCTTATAATCATAGTAGCAACCACAGTTCTTGTACAAGTAGTGAACAGTATTGATCAAGACACAACACGTATAGAATAGATCATCAGACACTTTTTTGAAGAAGAAAACTTGCATTATTTTGTTGGAATGCATCGATTGATGGAAAAACCGTACTCGTGTAGGCCTACGTGAAAGGGGAAAAAGTAATTTCATAAAATTGGTTTTTCTTGTGGAATATTTAGCCCTAGGAGAAAAAAAAATAAAAATAACATATAGCACACCATATTAAAAAAATAAAAGAAAAAGAAAAAGAAAAAAGAAAAAATTATTGTAACTGATAATAAAAACTTTCATACATGAATTATTATTTATATCTATTATTAAACGATTTACCTAACATATCACTTTCATTATAGCCTATATCTATCACGGTTCTCCAATGGCACAATCTTTGCATGTGTTGTTCATCACGTGATTATCAATCTAATTGCTGTCTAGTCCTTCTTTTCCTTTTCGGAAATTAACTAAAAAGTGAAACATTAACGAAATCATTTTCAAACGTAATGCTGATCACTAGAATGAGTATTTAACGTGTGCATCCGTCTTGTATATTTGCTTAAAGAACCATTTGCCCGTCGCAAGGAACATCTCGAACTTCAACACAAGTAAATGATGGATCCTTTCAAAACGTAATACGATATGTTCGTACTTTAAGTGTGCTTTTGAAGATCAATGGGAGAGGAGAAACTTATATTGAAAATCAACAAGTTGAGACCGCTTATATGTGATAACTACTACATATGTAGACAACTACTTGGGCTTTCTTTTTTCTCCAACTATATACTTGATAGGTATGGGATTATGAGGCGTGAACATAAAGTTATCAAACAAGTACCGTTTCTATTAGAAAAATAATTGTCCATATCAACTCTATTATAAGATCTATGCATAGTCTTTTCGGTTTAGCTAGATTAGTTATATACAAATTACAGCATATACTTGCTCTCTGAGCAAGTATTTGGAAGTTTAGTAATCCTTATCCTCTGTATTTTGGCTAGAAAATCTATAACGACCTAGAACTCCATCCATCGAAATATTATCCGCTTTGATGAAACACCGCACAGTTTTGTTGTTAGTGCCATTTACTTTCCAAGAGATCACCCATCTTGGGAGTTCTCCCACTAAGCACACTTAAGTTCTAATGAATTCTAAGTCATGATACCAAAAAGTGTTTCGATTATTAGAGTTCCACCACCTTATATATGAAGGGTACCACAAAATCTTTACATGAAAACAATGAATATTATTTGTGGCGAGAAAAAAACAAAAAAGAAAAGGAATGAGCTAGTATGCAATATATATATATATATATATACACACACACACCACAAATACATACATATATACAGTCAATCAATTAATCACATGTATAGATGTATGTCCAATGTGTTACAATAAATTCATTGTCTTTAACTTTTAAGCCGAGTAAGCATTAAAATGGACAACTCAATATCTCATCATACACACACAAACACGTATAATATATATGTATATTATATATATATATATGATGTTGGATGCTCCCTAACATCCTTAAGTCTATGAATCCAATTTACTAGGATCTATCCATATTATTTCATGCATGACTCCACTTGAGGAAAGTGTCAAACATGAATGATTAGAATGTTGTGCTAGTAGCATAAGTACTCCCTACTTGCTAATGGCAGCTATGCACACTCAACAAATTATTATTAGATCGTGTATTTAGTTAATTCCATTTTAGTTCACTATCTTGGACAAGCACCACCAACAAGCATATTATACATGTAATTGGGATGGTTGACTAACTTATAATTGAAGCTTTAGGCTCTTGAAACATGATGTATGAAATATTTGAACCTTTTAAGTTTAGCAAAGATATTCGAACGTCATCTAATATCCACTTGTCCCACTCACTAACGTCGAATCAACTCAAGCTACTGTTAGAATTTGGAAATAACTTTTAAGGGAATTAAGTCATAGTTTATTAATTTAAAATAGTAATTATAAGGGAAGAATCTCGATTAAACAAAGAATTGAGGAATGGGAGAAATTGTATTGATTAGGAGTAAACTCATTGATTGAAGAGATACGTAGAAGGTAAGGTGGGATCATGTTAGGGTTTACATACTTTTGAACCACTAACAAAATGACTAGAGAGATAAATAGAGGTTGGCATGGGATATTGATAAGTCATTGATACTCTATTCAATTTTATAAGAATTCATGCTTTATCTGATCTTTTATTTGATAAATCCTTATAAATCTGTGGTATTATTGTTTAAATATTGTTTTTCAGCTCTTGAGATCATAAAAGGGATGAATAAAGTGATTTGAACCAGATTTAGAGAAAAATAATAATAATTTTTGAAGATAGATCAAACCACCCCTTTAAGGAACAAATCGAGGGCAAGAATACAAGGCAAAATTGTGAATCATGCCTACGGTTATACCCGCAATTCAAGCAGACACAGACTACGATCACATATTTTGAACACAGCTTTTACTACGATCAACATTAATTCAACTGTCCCTTTCCTAAAATAGCATGCGTGAATATTTGTGCAAAGTTTATTAAAAAGAATCTTCCACGTCAACAAATAAAATCTCCATGATTCTTGTGGCTAACACCTATAAATAAATGTGCATAGACATTGTAATAGTATTATACTATGTGCAACAAATTCTTGACATAGAATAAAGTAGAGTGAGAATTTCTAGTGAGATAACCTTTTCTTTTGCAAGAAATTGAAATTTTCTAGGTAAATCCATTTTAACTCGACATTTGTTTTTGTAAGATTTTGTGCTTAATCAGTAATATTTATCTTTATTTCATATTGTTTCTCCTGGATTTTGTATTTAATGTTTATATTCTTGGAGAAATAATCATTTAATCTTAGGGTTTGTGATCCAAGACATGATTCATGTGATTTTAATGTGTTTTAATTAAATATTGTTTTGGTACTTGTAATTAGTAACTTGAATCTTAATTTGTGAGTTTATGTGAATGTACCATGTGGATTCATATTTGGTTTCAACTGAATAGATTGAGAAATTATTATTATTATTTTTTGTAATAGGTCAAGGATACTAATAAAGTTGCTCATAATCACCTAGAGATAGGAATGGTAAAACTTTCCATCACTCGATTTGAATTCATTAAAATGGATTTTAATCAAAGGATTCTTAATCTATGTGCGGGTCTAGGTTGTTGGTAGCTACTGAAGAGATTTCGGTGGTCTAATATAGATCTAGAGTTCTTAACCTTGAGAGAAGCTTTAATTTACCTTAGTGAATCCAACAATACAAATATACCCAGTAAACAACTTGATGAGTTTATTAAGAAACCACATGATAAGGACTTGGTGAAGCAAATCCTAAGCTCATTCTTATATTAACAGACTTATTTTATAAGTTTGCCCTAAAAACATGTATATAATTAAAATTAACCATAGCTTAGTCTTTTTGTTCAAAATTTTTTGCTGAGTTTTTCTTTGTAGGATAATAGATTAAAAGTGAATAATGTAGATGTTAACGATCCCTAAGGAATATGACCTAATATTTTATATGCTATCTCGGTAGGTGTACTTGCCTATGTTGATAGTTATGACTAAAGTTAAACAGAACATATTAGCATTTTATAAATTTTTGAAAGCTTCACTTCATGTTTCACATAGAACCAACCAGCCATGTTGAGGGTCACATACTTTTCTGACCACAGATACATCAATAGAAAGATACATATGAGTTAATACGGGCAATGTTAAGGGTCATAGATACATTTGATTACATTTTTAATTTTATTTATTTTAGATTGAAACTGAAATAACTTAATTTTCATGCACAATTAGATATATATATATATATATGTTGATTTTATTAAATTATAAAATTTTGTTAAGTATTGAGTTGAATGAAAATTGATATGTTGGTATGAATTAGTAATATAGATAAATGGCATGATAGTGTATTCTATGATTTATGTGTGAATGTGATTGTATGACTGATAGTGTTAAAAATTATATATATATATATATATATATATGGTTGATAAGTTATATGTGATAAAAATAAATATAATGCATTAGTGTGATTGATAGTAGTGTTTTTGTTTGTTCAATTTATGTTAAACTTGAGTTTTCAAAATGAAACTCAACCCAAAACCAAACATAGCATATTTCTTAGCCCAAACCCAAGCTTCAATTTTTAACTAAACAAAGCCCAAAAGCAAGCCAAATTCAAAGCCTAAAGCCCCTCTTATTCTTTTTCAAAATCTACCTTAAAAGTTAACCAATAAGGGATAAATATCAACTTTTATTTGGACAAAAAAATAGACATCCAAAACAGACAAAAAATAGACCAAATTTCATAGGAAAATTCAAACTTATTTTCCCAACCTTTTAAAATAAGTTTCCTTGCTCAAATCACCAAGAGTTCACTCCCACTCATCATATACAAGTTTAAGGTAAGTCTACATGTCTTTTTGTGATGATTTATAGCTTTTAGTTTCATGAATTTTCTATCAAGAATTAGTTCATGGTAGATTACAAATAATCTTGTTATGTTGAGTTGTTTAAGAATGCTTTTGGATGTTTGAAGTTATAGTAGATAGGTTATTGTAAGCTCTAATGTTGTTTTGAGTTGAAGTGTTGGAGTTAATGAGTTATGATGAGTGTTGAAGTTGTTTTGTGTATGTTGAGTTGGTGTGAAAGTTGAGATGAAGGAGTTGATTTATGTTGAGTGATGTGGAGAGTTGTTTGATGTTGTTAAAGTGAGTTTATACTTGTTTTGTGTTGATAATTGCATGAGGCAATGATGAAAGATGTTTATTTTGGGCTTAGGGTATGATAGCATATGAGAAAAGTGGAGAAAAATCGAATTTGACATAGGAGAGTGAAAAAAAATTTCAAACACCCTAATATAAACCTGTTTGGAAGGGTGTATAGGACATACACCCCTTAATACAGCCTATATACAAGGGTGTATCACTCTCTGATCTTGAATTTCATTTCCTGGATTGAAACAGCCTTGGATACGGGCCATATCCAAGGGTGTTTCATTTTCTAAAGTCAAAATGTGTTTTCCCCTAGGTTGAAATAGCCTTGGATACGGGCCATATCCAAGGGTGTTTCATTTTCTAAAGTCAAAATGTGTTTTCTCTTGAGTTAAAACAGTCTTGGATACGAGCCATATCCAAGGGAGTTTCATTTTTTGAGTTATAGTGTGTTTTTCTATGGTTGATATAGCCTTCGAAACAGCCCATATATAGGGGTGTTTCATTTGATACAACCCTTGATACACCCAGTATGCAAGGGTTATCACTTTCTGATTTAAAAAAAAAAAAAAAAATTCTCTATTAAATTTATTTGTTGTAATTTTACTTCTTTATATTTGTTCCTTATTTATTGTCTAGCTTTATGATTAATTAAAAAGCTTATATGAATCTATTGTATGTATGAATGTTAAGTTATGCTTTATATGAGTTTTATTTGAATTTGATGAATGTTATTACTTAGTAAATAATTGTGATTAATTAAAGGTCTTAATGAACCTATTGTTTGTATAAATGCCAAGTTATGCTATTGTATTAGTTTTATTTAAAAATTGGTGAATGTTATGTACTTAATAACTATTTTTTTATTTATTAATACTCAAGTGAGAATTGGTGATGTTGATATAAAATGAATTTCCTGCAATAGATTTACATCCTTTGTTGAGTGCATCAACTAATCCATTGAGAGATATTTCAGATACATAGTAACTAGGTTGTTGTTTGCCTACGTTAGGCATGTCTAAATTAATCTTAATTGAAATGGATTAATAAATGTCTGTATTGATTGTGTTTTATGTCGTTGAATCTAGTATGGGGGGTAACAACCTTGTTCGAGCGGATACGGTAGTTTAAGCATTTAGGCTACCCTTGTCATGGTGTCATGACTTTTATAAGTGGCTCGATGGGTAATTGATAGGGAGAATAGTAATGGTATAACATTTGCTTACTCTTAAGAGGAAATAATATGATTTAGTTCACGTTTATGAGACTAGTTGAACTAAGTGACATTATGAATTAAGTTAAGTAAAGTTGAGTAACGATTTTTAACCCTAGATGAAATTACTTTTCTCTTTATCGTTTATATCATTTAGGAAATATAGGTATTCGGGCTACCTATATCAACCTCTTGAGTATTGTGTCATTACTCAGGACCCCTAATACCTCGTGGCTTGTATTCGGAGTTTGAATACTCCTTTGTTGATTTACAAACTTAATTAATAGATGATAAATAGATAGTTGATGCATTGCATTTAGTCTAAGAATGCTTGTCACTACAATTTGCTTTGTTGCTTATGTACTGGGCCTTTGGCTCATGACATTCTCTTTCAGGTGTTGATGACGATGATTTTTATACTCAAATGGGTTATGGAGCCGATTTTGAAGACTTTTTGGATGGCTAGGAATCCGAGATTATAAGGAAATCTTTTGTAATAGATTAGAAGAAATATATGTTTTGGACAATGTAATATATGGGTAGATGTTTGATTAATCTAAGCGTTGATATGTTTGATCTCAATCAATGTTTTGTAATATTAAGTATGTAAGTATATGTATTTAGCCCTAGTCCTATGTTTAAAAGGACAATAAGGTTTTGTAATGTAATATATATATATATATATATATCATGGTTTCCTTAGCAAATGCTATTGTAATGGTTTTATTACAGGTTCGTGCAAGTAATTCTACAAACTTTCTCTTTACAGACAGCCTTACATATAATCTTGAAGGTTATATGTGGCTGGAAAACTGGATTTGCACATGTTTTAATTAGTAGTAAATCCAGGTCCTTACAGAAACCATTTAGTTTCATCTCCATTCCATTCTAAACAAATTCTAATGCCAAATTCATTTTTGTGGCCTTTGCAAAATATAATCTTTCAACCTAAACATAGATTTAACAAGATTTTTCCTAGTAATTACACAAGAAAATATGAGATTTATAGAAACTTACTTGAAATTGCTTTTGGAATACTTTCATTTCAGTTAAGATTTGCAAGAATCTTTCCACTTCTACTCACAATTTCTGTAAAACCAATTGCTCCTTCACAATTCCTATAGTTACAACTCTGTAACTTGTAAGATTTCAACTTCTACATTCTATATAAGAAACATAAGCAAAGAAGAGAAAAAAATTTTACCACTAATTTTGTTTAAAGTTCTCAAGGGTTTGTGGATGGTTTTGACGTGGGAAAAGTAAAAACCACTAAGAAAGAAACGAAAAAAGAAGAGAAGGAATACGTTGGTAGATGATATATAGGTATGATTCAAAAGAGGGAAAAATTACTCATATACTCGTCTTCTTCTTCTTATTATTATTATTTTTATTTTATGACATGATTTATTCATTTATTTATTTTTAGTTTATTTTGTATATTTATATTATTTTGTTGTTGATGTTGTTGTTGTTATTATGTCAATCTTAAAACATAATCAAACCAATATGTTGCTTATCAACTTTGATAAAGAAAAATTGTTGTAATAATTTATAATTTAAAAGAGAGTGAAAATAAGTAGTGACATTTGACTTTAATGGTTTTTGTCATCTGCTGTGTTAAAAGTTCACTGGCACGTAGGACATGAGAACTAAACAATGTTTTCTTATCTTGGGTTAATTATTCAAACTTAAGAAAAAAAAAATACATTACAATTAATTTAAATTTTGACTAGTTATGTCGATTGATCATTGAGAGAAACACAATCTTACACAAACTTTAAGGAAAACAAGAGACTTCCAATAAACATTTAATGAGCTCTTGCTTGAATATATTGAACAAGGATTCACCTTTAAAAGATGTATAGTTTTCTATGATAATAATAGTGTGGTTAAATATAGGTTAACATAGGATGTATAGGAATGAAGAAAATTAATTTGGCTTAAGTAAGAAGAACATGTTGTTTGATAAATCATGCCGTCTTGGAAAGGGATTGAGCTTATGGATTTAAATAGGGTTTAAACAAGCCAAAACTATTTATAAACTATTTAACTTCAATTTTATATTTTCTCTTATTTGTTTAACAATAGTCTAACTAGATTCAAACTTGAGTGGCTTGTTGAGTTGAGTTCAAAGTTTATGATGTTAATTTTGATAAGCTCAATGCTTGAGCAATTTTGTATCAAATTTAAAAGATGATTAATTGAGTTCAAATTGATTATAGATACTAATAATATATTGATTGGAAAGGAAAGCTTTTGTTTTTTTATACATCAAATCTAAACAGGCTTAATCAAGTTGATCTTGAGCTTGATGAATGGTAACTAACGTTGAGCTTAAGTTTAACACTGTATTACTTCAGCTCAACTTATTTACAACTCTACATGTATATAGAGATGCTCTAAATCAATTGCAACACCTTCATAGTAGATGGATTTGGATCATCTTTCATTTTTCTTCTCTCAATTTCTTTCAATCTATAATTCAATGATTGAGATTGTTTAGATTCTTGGATATACATAATGACATTATAATAGTGACATTATTAAGATGCCATTTTCTTTTCCTTTGTACCCTCAAGCATGATTATCTTTGAGATATGTTAGATAATTTGAGAAAGATAAAAAAATAAAAAAGAGAAATGATGAGAAATCTTTTCGTAGTGAAATTACTTAGCTCTTAGATGTACCATGGTGCAAATGGAGATATTCTTTTAAATTTCGATCTTTGTAAGATATATCCTTCAAATGTTTAAATGGTATAAAATCACTTTCCAAGTTTAATAAATTAGTAAATAAGCCCTAAATTTTGAAAATGATCTCATTAACTTTGACTTGGTGTAAGAACAAACCTTAAACTTTTCATAGTATAATTAAATGCCTAATAAACTTTGATCTTAGTGTTTTTATGAAACAAAAAAACTTAATATTTTCTATGTTTTTAATTTATCAAAGTTTAGAGTTATTTACATATTTAAATTTGAAAAATCATTTCAGTTGTTCCTAATAACAATGTTGTATAAACATATCCCGATCCATTTCATCACCTGTGCTGTTAGAAATTGCTGTTGAAGTCACATGGACAGCAGCTTTTGTTATTTCTACTTGATGTCTAACATCACCTTATCTTATATTTTTATGTAACAATCCTAATATAGAAATAAAAAGTCCACAATGTAAATATGTTCAGTGGTGTCATGGAAAATATTGCACATACCTAGAACAAATCTTCTTATAAAATGGGTTGACTGCTAAGTGATGTCATGAACTCTAGTTTGATATGCCTTATCAAAAAACATGTCATTTCTTATGTTATTTGTACTATTAATATGATTCCATATCATATTATATGATGGGATAAAATATGTAAACAATAAAACATTACCTCTATACTTACTATTGTAGATTAAATATAATAGCATATGTTTAAGCTTTTAAATTATATACTTGTAGTACTAACATTAATATAATATCAAATAGGAGTTAATGAGGTCGAATACTTGCATACTCATTTTAACTCCATTAAAAAATTAAGCCTTCACTTGTGGGTCTTTGTCAAAGTTAAAGTCCTAGTCCACAAATGAATGAAAGTGTTATAGAATATTTATAGTAGCTAATACCATATATATAAGCACTATACTTGTATTTTCATAATATTTTATTTATTGATTAGATTTTGTGCATATATATTTGGTGTTATATCTACGATTTATGCCAAGTGCAATCATCTGATGCATTAACCAAAAATTATGAATTAACAAATACGACTTTTAGGTGGAGCTTAAAGAAAGAAGAAAAAATCAAAGGAAAAAAAAAGATTATATGACTTAACTAAGTCCAAAATAAGCTTAAATTTGAATTACCAAATATCAACCTCGAATAGAAAGTATTCATCTCATGAAATTCACTTTTTGTTTTATCCTACACTAATAAAGCTGATTTATATGTTTTTAAATAACATCAAATTTTCTACTTAATTAACTCTTTCTCCATTATTTCTCAAATAGGTAAGTTAAAAGGGGGAACCTAAGCATCATTTTAATAGTGGCTATTACAAGAAAATGCTCTTATACATAGCACATTTACGCTGGAAAAAAAAAAAAATCGAGCTTATTAGGGTAAGCATCTTGTGATGCCAAAACTTTACCAATTTCTATATGCAATCAACTAGTTGAAGTCTAAAAGCATTAATTTACGAGTTTATTTATAGTTTCTAGATAAAATAGTTAATTATAAAAATGAATAAAATCTACATAACTAATTGTAAAATTTGACAAAATGTAGGTAACTAATTACAAAGTGAGCAAAATAAAGTAGTAGATTTACACTTTTAAACTTTAAGTACTTAATTATACAAATTAACAAAGTTCAAATATCAAATATGACATTATAGTACCCCTACGAATCCTATTGAATAACCAGGCATCTAAGTAATGAAAACCTTATATAGATGTCCCAACTTCTATCATATGCTTGAATGTCAGTTCATAATTGATGAAATAGTTAGTGAGATAGCCATACATATGTACTTTTGTCTTATAAACATATGGACCTCCTCGTTTTAAGATTTGCCTGGTCAGCTCGGACATAAGCCTAGCTAAAAATTCAAGAGAAGCGACCTTGAATGGAAAAATAAAAAATTAAGGCCTTTGAGCACAAGCTCAAGGCCCATTTCTCGGTGCTTTAGAGTGGACATAAATGGGCTCAGAGAGAGACCTTAATGAAGACATAAGCGGGCTTGGATAAAAATATACTCCAGTAGCCTTCCACAAACTTTTTATTGCGAGTTGCACCTAGACTCCACATGATGTAAGATTCAACTTTCTCAGGCTAACTTTTTTTTAATAAAGATAGCTTTCATACATCCATAAAACAAAATTACTTACATTAAACCAATTGAAATAATATAAATTCAAAAATTATAATAAAAAAAACAAAACTCGAATGATGAAGAGGTACGTGCAAGAAGCAAAATCTAACAAAATATACAGGTACATCTCTTTAAAGATAAATATATTTTATATAGAGGATCATATAGTTTCTTCTAAATGTTAAAAACTCAATTATCTAGCCTATACAATATGTTTAGATTTTTTTGAATTTACACAATATGTTTAGTAGTAAATTCCAAGTAGTAACTAAAAACAAGTAGAAAGACAAAAAGAAAAAAAAACATAAAAAATAAATATTCATTCTAAACAATATTGTAGAAATATCGATATTTGTGTTATACTTATTTTTACACATAATGTATTCGACACATGTTCATTGCATTTGTATATGAACACCAACATAGCTTATTTCAATTACTTTACAATCATTTGCTTCATACAGAAAGTAAAACCTCTATTTTTTGCAATCTTTAACTACTGGGTCGATTATGGTAATTATGTAAGTTTCTCTTTGCCTTCATTACAATAAACAAATTACTTGATCATTTACATGGTATTAGGGTAGGGTAGATCAGTTTAGATTGTTATTTCATCAATAGTAATTAAAAATATTTGAAATGGTTGACTTGAACATTTAAAGCATGAATATTGAATTGAACAATAATGATCCATTAAGTCTATCTAGTTTGGACAATACTGATCGCATCATTACTTGTATGATTTTTTATAGCCTAAATTGCTTAGAATAGAGTAAGACCATTAAATTGGCTTTAGGTGCTAAAGCAAAATGAAGGTTTATTGACTTTCTTGCTCTAAACCTTAGAATAATCTAATTGAATTACATTAATGGATGAAATGTGATTATGTCATTCAATGTTAGCTATTGAGTTCAATGACAAAAGATTTGTTAGATGGATTTATGAATGCTAAACCATCAAAGGAGCTTTTACATGATATATCAGATTGATTTGAACTAAGGAATTACCCTTTATTTACCAATTTTAGCATAAATTGTTGATTAAAAGCAAGGAAATTGTAGTGTTAGCATGTATTGTGATAGTCTAAAGAAATTATGATATGAAATAAGCATTTTCTGTGCAATGCTTAAGTGCTCTTGTGACCACTGTGTTTGTAAACTTGATTTCAAAATTGTAGACATTGAGAATGGAGTTGATTACTTTTGTTTCTAATGGGAGCATGTGAGGAATAGATCATGTGTATACCTCCAATAACTGCGAAGAAGGCATACTACCTAGTCTTTAAAGTTGAAAAACAAAAACAAAAACAAATGTGTGGATGGATGGAAAGTAATGATGATACGATAACTTGTGTTGTATGAGCTTAAGTAAAGAGGAAGGGAATGACAAGAAATATTAGAAAGGAAAGCCTAATGCATGAAATATTTACTCTCATGGTAAGAAATTAGTGTAGATAATAGATAGACATGTCAAGTTCTCTAAATATAGTTTTAATGATGACCAAAGGACTAAAAATTATTAAAGGCATGTTAATGAGTTCAGAATTGATTAAACAAAACTTTGTTAAAAACTTACAAAATTACAAGCATAACGAATCAATAGAAGTTTTGACATAGTTTCATATAAGAAATAGCAAGAGTTAAAAGTTTAAGATTGAGTTTCAGAACCTATGGTTGATTTAATATAGTTCATAGAAAGAAAAACAAAAGTTATAATGTTGAACAAACAAGGATATTTTAGAAGCTTTTAGAACTAGTTTAGAAACTTAACATCGCAAGAAATCATATGAGTCAGAAGTTATTTAAGAACCTTCATTCTGGTTTGACACAATTTTTTCCAAAATTATGAGAAACTCCTTATAAGTTAGATTTTTTTTTTATAATTGTAGAGACTTAATTTTGCTTGTCAAGCATATTTAGGTAATATGCTTGATGCGTTCTACAAAGTAGGATTAAAATATCATGGGATTTTTTTTATGAAGATCAAATATAATATTCATCAAAGTTTGTTACGTTATTCTTGAAACTCTTTTTACTTCTATTGTTATTTTTTCTTGTTAGCAATGAAGTTTCTTTTTTGTTTATTTTTTATGGCATTATTTGAGGGGAGGGAGGAGCACAAGTAAAACAATAAACAAATATGATAACTTTGGAATTATTGACTTACTGTGAACTTTGCTAATATTCTATTATGATTGACTTGTTGAGAAAAACAACAACTTAATGGCACATGTTAATTTTTGTGCAATTTTTATTAAAAAAATTTTTTTTTTGTTGTCATAAAAAAAGAGGAGAATGTTAAGCACTCTAAATAAAAGTTTTGATGATAACAAAAGGACTAAAAATTATTTAACAAGTGTGTTAATGAGTACATGACTAATCAAAAAGAACTTTGTTCATAACTTACAAAATTATAAGCATAATGGATCAATAGATGTTTTGATAGAAGTTTCACATAAGAAATAGCAAGAGTTAAAAAAAGTTTAATAAGATTCAGTTTCAGAACCTTTGTTTGAATTAATATGGTTTATAGAAAGAAAAACATAAGTTATAATGTTTAACAAACAAGGATATTTAAGAAGCTTTCAGAATTTTGTTTAGAAACTTCTCATTGAAAGAAGTCATAGAGTCAGAAGTTACTTAAAAACCTTAATCTTAGTTGGGCACGAATTTTTCCAAAATTATGAAAAACTCATAATAAGTTGGATTTTTTTTATCATTGTCAAGACATAGCTCCACTTATCAAGCATATCTAGGCAATATACTTAATGTGTTCCACAAAGTTGGATTAAAATATCATGGGGATTTTTTTTATGAAGATCAAGTATAATATTCATCAAAGCTTGTTAAGTTAATTATTGAAGATCTTGCTTGATTTAATATGTCAGGATTATAAGGATGTTTTTAGGATATTTTTGTTGAAGATTTATAAGGAATATGAGTAGATAATGATTGATTTTTTTGAAAGATATGTATAAGGATAGAGCTTCGTTAAATAAAAGGATATCACAACAAACAATATCTTTTGAAAGATTATCTATATGGGAGAATATCTTGGGAATATTTATCATGAATTTCAACATTATCTACATAGAATTCAAGTTTAAAGAAGAATGATATTATCTATATAACCAATAGATAAGGTATAAGAAGATTTTATAGGATATTTTATTGAAAATATCAAGAAAAGGATATGCACATATTTTTGGACAATTTTCCATTTTCTCAAGGGATTTCAAATTCAAAATTCATGTCTTCAACAGATATTGTGCATATTACAAAGACTGAATATCAGGATGATTATTGTAGATCAAATTAGCAGATAAGAATTAGTTTTTTTTTTTTAATTTCAAAAATATCTTCATGTCTACAAGATAACTGGATTGGAGAGATATGCTAAAGGTAATCTTACAAATTGTTACAAGTGAAGGTTAAAAGGAGAAGTAATTTTAAAACTCAAAGAGCAAATACAACAATCATTATCTTATGCTGAATTGAGAAAAACCTTATTACTTTGCTGCTCCAGAAATTGTTTAAGAACCTTTTCTGTAGCGAAATTTTATTTTACTTTCTTAATCTTTTTCTTTGAGATCGTGAGAGATAGTTGAGAGTGAATTATCACTATAGTAAATGATTAGCTAGTGTAGTTAGATAGCTTAGTAGTGAGACTTTACCAAGTTGATTAGTTCGATTTTACTCTCAATTATTCTTTTTGATATATTAAAACGCAACTGGTAAGGACAATCGAATCTCCAGCATGGAGTTAGAAGAGGGAACTGACTTAGAAGCAGGAATCTCTATATATCGCTTTCTGAACTTCTCTTCCTTTACTCTTCAATTTTCGCATTTTTTACTTTGTTGCTATTTATTTTTTCACACTATTAACTTGTAAAATTAAGAGGGACGTTTAAAATCATTTGAATCTAAAAAGTTTTAATTTTTAACACAATCAATTCACCTCCCTTCCCAACACACACCAACCCACCCCCCTCCCCCCCGCCCCCCCCCCGGCTTGTGCATTCGAGACCAAAAAGATTTTTCAGATCATAGTCTTTTTGAAATGATTTGTTAATCGAAAAGAAAGAAGCAACACAAAAAGTTATAGCACAAGTTGAAAAATAGTTGGTAATACACCTCTTGATAGTGTTGATGATTGTGGTGTATCTCACATGACAGAGTAAGATTCAATATTTAAAGTATGTGTGGAAGTAATGCAAATAATAGATTTATAGATTTAAGATGGTGGATTAAGGAAAGAATTTGAAAAAAACAAGTAATGAGCCTCTTACACTAAGTTTCTTAAGGCTTTAAGAGAGTGGCGGAGGCTGAATGTTTGGCTTAACATGTCAAGTTTAATGTATGTTGTTGGCAATAGGAATGGTAAAAGGATAAGATTAGTGCAAGTTAAGTACTTTCATGCCTTATCCCATTGCTAATGAGTAATTCCTGTCCTCAACACAACTCATATGAATAGACAAGAATGACCTTATTTCTCACCTAAGTAGGTTATTGTCGTGTTCTGAATAGGATCAAAACGTATTTAGTTTTACCACGTACAATACTTTGGTATTATATGCAAAGAAAATCTTGAAAGATTTATTTATCGTGATCATTTATTAACTACTTTAAAATTTTAAAATCATTCAATTAAGTTTTAAAGATATTTGATATGCAACCGAAATGTAAAGTTTTATAAAAGTTTCACAAAAGATTAACCCCAAATAAAATAGTATCAAAATGGAACACTAAAAATATTTGAGATATTGTTTTATTTGGAAGAAACCTTTTATTAAACTTTTGTAGAATTTTACATTTTCGCTGCATATCAAATATTTTCAAAACTTAATTGAATGATTTCAAAATTTAAAATTGGTTAGTAAACAATCGGCATAAATAACTTTTTAAAGATAACCTTTGCGTATAATACCAAAGTATTGCATGTAATGAAATTGTGAGAGCTTTTACGGTCCCATTGATGGGACTGTCCCGCCATTAATCTAACCATTAAAATAAATATAGTAAATGGAATATTAATTCGATCACGGTTGGGTATTGTGTGAGACGTTATATAATGACAAGATCGGTCTTATCAAAATTAATAGTAAGAACATATAATTTATTTGGAAACTGAATATGCCTTAAGCCTATTCGAGGTGTGCCAGTTATTGATTACTCATGAGACTCTCATAATCATAATAAAACTATAGTACTAGTTAAAAAAACTGCAAACTTTTATTATACTTCATAAATAAATTTATAAAATGAAAATTTGCTTAAAAACTATGTAATATTTGTAAAATCAAGAACCCTATCAGATGGCCTTATTAAACTAGTCTTAAAATAGATGGGGCAGTAATCAAAGAGAGAATTATGACAACTAGAGACATGACAAAAGAAGTAGCCATAGAGATAACTAGAGAGAAGAAATTAAAGTAAAAAGATAAGAAAATATAAAATTTGAATATAAATTTTAGAAATCTTAATTTTGCAGGTTTATGGGTGTACCAAAGCATATGTATAAAACTTGCTAAACGATAACAATCAATAATAATAGAATGATTCAATAATTGCCCATTCAAATTGAATTTCATAATCATATTTAGATATCAAACTTAGGCCAAATACAATGCGTCCAAACAAATGTGGCCATTTATTGATCATACCAAGTTTTGGTTATATGTGAAGTGACCAATTATTGATCATCTTAGTAGTTACAATGTTCTTAACAAGGTATGCCATAAACTTTGGAAGATTAATCATACATATCAAAGCTTTCTCATTTTGTATATGTTGTAAATTCTCCATTTAAGATTTGCCAAAACAAAAAGGTAAAAAAGAATGCAAAAGTAAAAAGAAATGAGGGCACCTCATGAGCCATTGCTTCCTTCTTATTGTAACCGTTTAAGCAGGAGATGATGAGAGACGAAGAATTTGTCCTTTTAATTTTTAATAATTTAGTATTTTATTTTTAAATTTTGCAAATTAATATTTGTATGTTGAGAAATTTATGCAATTTAGTGTATATATTAAATAATATTTAACATAATCTATTTTGATATAGAATAATATAAGCACAGTGTATGTATTTTCAATTTTTAGTAATTTTTTTTATAGTTTAGTATTCAATCTTTAGATTTGAACAATTTTGGTTGAGTCTCCTATCATCAAAATAAATGTTTATAAAATATTATTTAATAAAGATATTGAATTGTACAGATTATGAAATTACGAATGTTAATTTGTCAAAATTTAAAGATAGAATATAAAGTATAAAAAATTAAAGTTTGATCTATTTTTATCCCCTCAAGATGTATTAATTTAAAATTAAAAGAAAAGGGAAAAAAAGGACAAAAAGAAAGAAAGTGAGCGCTTAATTCTCATCAGTGAATGCTCCTTCTTATTGCTCTTCTCAAATGATTTTTTTTTTTTTTTTAAAGTTATTACACGTATCATAAAGATAAGTATATAATATAAAAAATTGCCTTTTCCAGCTTTTTTTTAGCAAGTATTAATGAGGGAAAATGATTTGTCGTGTACTACATATTATTGATATAATAATGAAATTTTAATAACTTTTAAATTAATTATTGTTGTGATTTGTACATATGTATGTTAAAATTTTATTAATATTTAATATTTATCTATTATATAAAGAGAATACATGCTCTTTTTTAACTTCACATTCTTCTTCCTGTTATAGGTCGTTTATTTATCGGTAGATTACAAATATAGACACTTTTTAAAAACTTTTTTCTAACAAATTATTTATCAAAAATAGACATGATAAAAAATAGTTGGCAGTTCTTATTAAAATATTAAATAATTAAATATAAATAAAATATAGATAAAATCTGATATATTTACACATATGATTTCGATACAGATGAAAAAAAAAACATCTAGACAGATCCATAATTTCAAAATCAATCCCCTTAACAAGTTTTTTTTTACCAATTTTACCATCTCTTATATATATTGATTTAATTTGATACGATTTTTTAATAGAAAGAAAGTTTGAAATTTTTTTAAATTTGAAGAAGCTGTCAAACTATCCATTATTATTATTATTGCATGTTCCATGTTTATACCATTTATCACTCTCTATTTTTCTAGATTTTTGTTCGTAAATTTGAAACTTAATACTTTACTATGAACGATAAATAAAACTATACTTTTAGTATTCAAATTATTTTATATATTTAAGTATATGTATGATAAATCTCTTATAATCTTTACCAATTTTATTAATCATTTTCCGTATGATTATATTTACCAGCACTGCGCGGATATCAGTAAATCCACATAAGACATTATTTTCCTACTCCTTTTGACCATAAGATAACACAAGAAGTCCAAAACGACTCCTTGCCTTTACATCTTTGTCCTGCTTATAGCCCTGATCCAGACCAGACAATTGGAATCACTTCACATAAGCCAAGAAAACCATTTGGCCAAAACAAAAAAGCCAAGAAAACCAACCCTTAACCCTACACCAGACCAGGCAATTGAAATCCCTTCACATGAGCCGAAATCACCAACCCTAGAATACCCTAAACCCTATCCTTAAACTCAGTTTCTGCCACAAAACAGACAGCTCAACAGACGAGAGAAATACAAGGGATTGCCACCCAAAATCTGTACTCTTCCATATCCTTCACAAACATCTAGAATTTTTTCCCAATCGGTCCAGCACAAGTCCAGCACAACACGAACACGAGGTGGCCACGCGCCCATACCCTCAAATCAATCCCCACCCTCCACTTGTCATCTATCTAATGGTCTAGCCAAATCCCTAGTAGACCTTTTTATCTACTCTAGTCCTTATCCCACCGCCACACACTTGACGCTAGACCCTCAAATTCCTGCTCTTGCAAGCCAAAAAGTTCAATTTTTTCTCATCAAGCTCTCTCCTTTTTCCAATTTTGATCAGGACCCTTTTCATTTCTCTCAAAAGGGTGTCTAAAAATGATGCTTAGGGCCGGTCCTGCTGCTCTGTCTTTCTCACTCTTGAAACCCAACACTGCTTCTGGTGTTGAAAATGTTGTTCATAATCATAACAACAGCCTCTCTCTTCCATTGTTTTCTTCTTCTGTGAGACATGGTGGAAATAGTAATCATGGTTTGGTTGCTTGTTCGATGAGAAGTGGGAATGACAGGCCGCTTACAGGGTTGTTTTCGAGCCTTTTGAGGAGGTGAAGAAGGAACTCGATCTTGTTCCTACTGTGCCTCAAGTTTCTATTGCAAGACACAAGTTTCATGATGCGTGTGAGGCTGCTATTAATGAACAAATCAAGTGAGTGTTTTTTCCCCCCTCACCCCTCCCTTTTCTTTCTTTTTTTAAATCATAGAAATGCATGGCTTATTTCTCTTTTGTCAAATCATAGCAATGCATGGCTTATTTACTTTTTCTTAATTTTCTTTAAATTTATCTCTTTTGACAATCAATATGATAATCAGAGGTTGAGATTATAGCAAAGAAGATGATGTTATATTTATTATAAGATGTTTTAAAAATCGACATAATTTCAAAAATTTATTAATAGTAAGGAATTTTTTTTTTTTGAAAATTACCTTTACAATTTTTTACAGGTTTTTTTATTCATGCACTGATCTTTTATAATTTTTTTTTTAAATATCCAATTTGGAGACACTAAAGGTTTAATTTTTATTCCTTAATTTATATAGTTCATGGCAATAGTGATTCTTGGGATATGATCTTGATGTATAAAAGGAGATCTTCTGAAGGTTATGTTAAATTGAATTTTTTGGCATAGCATTTGATGTCACAAAATATTTTTCAAGCACGATGTATTGTTTTGCTTATGTTGTTGCAGTGTCGAGTACAATGTCTCATATGTGTATCATGCCTTGTATGCCTACTTCGACAGAGATAATGTCGCGCTCAAGGGTCTTGCCAAGTATAAATCCTCCAACTTATATGAATTATATGGATTTTCTGTTATATGCTTTATTGCTTACAATTTATGGATGTTTGTGGCCTTAGATTTTTCAAGGAATCGAGCCAAGAGGAAAGGGAACATGCTGAGAAATTGATGGAATATCAGGTCTATATCTTGTTTGCATCTTCAATTCCATCTCTACTTTGTGGATGTTTCGTTCTGAGAATCGAGAATTTAGGTACTTATTAGCTACATTATTTGTTCTAACATCGTACTCATGTTCGGTTGACAGAACAAAAGGGGCGGAAAGGTGAAGCTTCAATCCATGGTGATGCCTCTTTCTGAATATGAGCATGAAGAGAAAGGAGATGCTTTGTATGGTATGGCTCCTAATCTCATTGCTAGTTTCCTGCCAATTGTTGCTTGTCCAGCATAATTTCGGTTATTTGCACGCTAATTAGTGTAAACTTATAAAGAATTATTGTGTATTGTACATTAAGAATTGCACATTATTGTGTTATGTATATGGTATTGTATATAATGAGTTGAAATTTTATTGGTACCTATGATGCATTGTAATGCTATAAACTCTTTTATGAGAAAATGAATAAAATTTGTAATAATCAATGGTTATTTCTTAAAATTATGGTTAAATAGTTTTTATATGCCCATCAACCCTAAACGTATGAGGAAACTACATAGAATATACTAGGATTTTACATTACTAAAATAGAATATTACAGTGAATCACAATAAAAATAGAAAAGGAAAAACTGATAAAATAGGAAAGAAAGTTACTTTCCTAAAAATTAAGGAACTTCTTAGAAATGTAATAGAAAAGTTTTTATATCCTACCTAAACTTGGGAATCACAATAAAAATAGAAAAGGAAGATAATAAAATAGGAAAGAAAATTAACTTTCCTAAAAATTAGGTTTGCTTGGATCTTTGACATTCCAATGACCCATAGATTGTATACTCATCTCGTTTACAATCAACTTACGTGCTACTTCGTGTATATACACGTGTTGTATAAATACAAATGAATCTTTTTTTTTTTTTTCAATTGATAGATGTTATTTTACCCTGGTCATTTTCTAGCCTTTTCCTCACATTTATATTAACCCAAACTTTATAACTTTCAAATATTGGCATAGTACTCTTAAGATGTAGATAGTAAGGACCATTCAGTCAATCATCTAATCATTAAAATAAATAATATAGTAACTATTTTAGTGATTCTATCACGGTTGAGTATGATGTGAGTCGTTAGATAGTGATGGGACTATAGAATTTTCCAAATAGTGGTGGCTTTTAGCTTTATGTGGTGGTCATAGACATTTCATGTGGCCAGCCTTTAGTGGGACTGATTAATAACAAGATTTAGAATTGAGGAAATTGATTTTCTCTTATAAAAGATTCAAATCATTTCATTTTGTGCAAACATTTCGTGATGATTATGTATTATCCTATTAGGCTGACAACCCTACCTCTCATAATTATTTTCTATTAATGGTCATTAATCACCACTACATCTTACGATTACAAAATTTGGAAAAACGTTTCATGTAGAACAAACTATCCCGACAATACTTTTGAGCATTTTAAGTTGCATTCTTATCCTATTTTAGGGCTTCTAATCATTTGAATCTGAAATGCAGCTATGGAGCTTGCCCTATCATTGGAGAAGCTGACAAATGAGAAGCTCTTGAACCTACACAAAGTAAGAAACAATTTCACCTGAGCATTAGGCAGCTGCTCTTTCCTTATATTACATAACTTTATTTGATATTGAATCTTGAATAAATAGGTGGCTGACCAGAATAATGATGTGCAATTGACTGACTTCATCGAAGGTGAATTCTTAGCTGAGCAGGTTAGTAAAATTACACTTCTTCTGTTTTAAGTTAGTCAATCTTAATGTTGGCATGTGAATGATTCCGTTTGGTATATTCAGGTGGAAGCCATAAAGAAGATTTCAGAGTATGTTGCTCAACTGAGAAGAGTCGGCAAAGGACATGGTAAGAAGCTGAAATTCCATTCAGTTGAACCGAAACACCTTGCATCATGCAGCTGCACAGCCCTGATCAACCTCATCTTTTATTCCAATTCCTAGTTCTCTTGCTGCATTTATATTTACTTTTCTGCTTTTTGGTGGTTGTTTCTTGTTTATCTTTCAGGTGTGTGGCACTTTGATCAAATGCTGTCGGGAGGGAGAAGAAGCCATCGCGTGATTACTTAGTTGAATCCTTATAGCAATTGCTAGTTTACATTTAGAAAATATCAAGAATCTACTCTGTGAATGAATTCAGTCTTTTGCATAGACTTGAACTTTATAGTTAGATATGAGCGGTTCTGAACTTGTATTTTGGAATTTTTATAGGTTGGGTGCTTGAATTTTGGCTCCAAGACGTCTAATAGTCTTTCCTGTCTATTGCTTCTCCGTTTAATGAGCTCAATTTTTCTCGACAGGTCGTGTTGAGGTTATATTTCGTAATAAGTTAAATGTTAGTAGTTGAATATACATAACAAATAGCCAAATTATATTATAAATATAGCAATTTGTTTGTTGTTTTAAGTGTTAAATTGGATAATTAGGGGACTGGTGGTAAAATAGCTACAATTTATGTTATTAGTGGTGGTTTTAAGTTGCTCTAAATAGTCAAACAGTAGCTTCTTATAAGTGCCATTTTAGTTTATCGAATTTTTTCTATACCACGTTAGAGAATTGTTGCTACTAGTATCATGCATATTTTCAAGCATTTCAAACCATTACTAAAATCCTATGTGGCTATTTAAATTATTGTCATTGGTGTTCATACTTTAGTAAGCATTGAATTGAATTGGATCTTTATTTGTTGGTATCGGTATCGGTATCGGTATCGGTTTGGTTTTGTTAGTAAAACTATCGGTTTTCATTGTTATCATATATGTATTGATTCATTTTGAAAATAATGCAAAACAATCTAAACAAGCCAATGGTTTGGGTTTGATTCCTGTGGAACTGAATTGCATTTAATGATTTGGAATTCTAAATCAAATGGTTGATAAACCGAGTTGTTTCAAGTATGTTTTAAAATGCTTACCATATAGCAACTTAACGTGTGAGAAAGGAAAAGTAAACAACAATGCCCAAAGAAAAGGCCAAAAGATACGGTGGACGCAACATTCAATTCATGCACTGGGATTGTCGTCTTATGGGGAAACAGAACACATGCTTTCAGTTGAAGTTAGAGACACTGATTCAATGACAATATTGTAACAATTTCTAAATCTTGCAGAGCAAGGTACGATGCGTGCAAAGAAAATCAAAAGGAAGATTGGCATCTTAAAGTAGAATTGTCAGCAACAAGTATGCCATCACTAGCAACAATAGTCCTAGTATAACAAATGAACCCATCTCTATAACTATAAGTTTGCTGTGTGCTTGCTTGCCCAGACACAACATTATGATCCTTCACCTCCATCCACCCAGAAGAGTCCTGACTATTTTGAAGCGACCCTGTGGAATCCCCATTCGTATACCTTTCCTTCATTGCATGAGTGACATTGGTAACAAGCATATAAGTATCATTCCTGGAACCGGGCAGGGTTGTCGTTGTAACCTGCATTGGGTACCTCTTCATAACTCCGACACGAGATATTGGGTTGCCGAAATCATCACTGATCTTCACTTCTCTCCTGATCCTCATGTTATGTTTAACCAACTTGTGAGTTCCATTTCTGTCGAAGTAGATTGAGTTGCTAAATCTGTATTCCTGAGAGACAACAGTGGTTAGATTTCCTGAACTTGACATCACCCACCCCACAAGGCGAAGCTTCCTCCTTGCCCCGACCCTGAATGATCCGTCGAGCTGTTTGAACTTTGAAGTGCGTTTTATCTGAAGAGCAGGAGTGTTGATGAGTACTGATCTCGCTTCCACCCTCTCTGATCGGTCATCAAGCCATAGATGCAAATTTGCATCCACTAACCAATAGGAAATCCCACTCTCCACACCAATTGCAAACTCATGTGTATTCCCATCCAAAAGCATCTCTAAGAGTGGAGTTAAATCCATTTCATATGAAGGAAGATCAAATGCCCCGATCGCCACAACAGGTTCCCAAAACAAAGGATTTATTCCTCCTGTAAACACAACTGGAAACAGCACCTCAGACCCCACCAATCTCCCATCAATTGTCACATAAACCTCCCTATAAGCACCATTTCCACGCCTGGTGGTTAAATTATTAGCCCGAATGTATGAATTTGGGGGATTTGAATACCAAAACTCATCATTCCCATGAAATGAAACAAACAATTCGAGAACCGCCCTTCTTGTATTCTTAGGAATCCGAATCCCTTTCGAACGAAGATCAAATTCATTCTCAATCCTATACCAAAACCCTCTGTTACTATCACCATCTTCTTGCGAAATCGGTATGATCATATCAGCAGGGCTTCCATAATAATCCAACACCATCTCCAACAACCTCCCCTGTCACTTGGAACAATCCTAGCTTCTCATTCCTTAACACATCAACCTGTTTCCTCTCATTTCCATTCTCCAGGGCCTTGTAAAACAAAAGGGTCACATTAATATCATAAACTCCAGTGAATTCATCATTGACAACATTCTCCAGCATCATGGTCATGTACTGGTTGGCCTTTGACAGGACGGATGAATACTTAGTAACATCCTTATGGACTTTCCAGAAAATCCCGTGTGGGTTAGGCTGCGCGGTGCTAGTCCTGATGAGCTCCACACCGGCGACCCAAACGGCGGCTATACGATCATATTGATCGCCAGAGGAGGTGGCTGTGAGCTCCAGGACAACGGTGGTCCATGGTGGGGAGCAATCAGGTGGAGGAGAGTATAGGTTGGTGAATGGTGGGGAGTTGATTGTGTTGGCAAAGGAGTGTTTGATGGCTAAGACAGTGCATACTGGGGTCAGCAGTCAGATGGTAAAGGGTGGCTTAATTCATAGTATTGCTGGGGTCTGTGGGTGATGTTTTTGAGGTTTGAATTGAGCGTGAAGTGATTGGGATGGGAAGAGAGTGAGACTGTTTGTGATGATTGATGAAGCAGAAAGAGGAATAGGATAGTAGTGAAGAAGAAAGTGTGGATGTGGCAACGCTGCCCCATGATTAGGTATGGGATTGTTGAATTCCTGAAGGTTTGTTTTATTTAAGGTGATTGGGTACCAGGTACCGGGGAATGGGATGGGAATCATCATATTCGCAAGTGGTGGTCTTTAACTGCCCTTATAGTTAATTTTCCTGTTTTAGAAAAGAACATTTACCGAAAGCTTTGAATAAATCTCTAATTATTCACTAATGGCAGAAATAAACATCTCTAACCTTAAACTTTTCTCATAATTTTTTTCAAATATAAGCACACCGTAAACCTATTGCTAGTATGAAAAAATTATTGTTATTTATAAAGATTGTCTTTTCGAGTTATAAATGATTTAGGGGATTTATTTCCAGTTTTATGTATAAAAATTGTCCCATATGCAATTTCTTTGAATTTTTTTTGTGCTTTTATTAATAATATCTTTTACATTATTGCTTTCTTAAAAAAGAAAAAAAATTGACAGGTGATGTCCTTAAATCCTAAAGATGTACAACTGCTAATGATAAGTTCATTAAGCATATTTTTGAATGAAAATGAGGTGATATGTAGATCCAAAATAATATAATGGTACAATGAATTCTATGATATGATGACAAGATCATTCATTGAATAAGTTAATCATTAGTATAAATATAGTAATTAATAAATTAATTGTTTTAATTGTACACTTATAGTTAAGCATAAATTTAAACTAAAGTAGAATAAAGTAAATTATAAAGACACATTGCATCATATCGGTATACTTTTAAAACATTTGCTAATAATTTCACATTTTTAAGAATTGATGAATTACCCAAGTAGAGGAAAGAATATATCCATTGAATAAACATCTCAATTTATTAAAGAGCAGAAAGTATGCCATACACAACCCCAGCAATTCAATTTGGTACAACTCCATCGTCAATTTCGTGATATGTGTGTCCAATGTTGGACTTGATTTGGGGACATGATCAGAGGAGGAAAGGAAAGCTCCTATAGTGTCGCTATTGGTCCAATCATGTTGCTTCTTCTACAATTTTTTTCTTTCTTTTGTGTTCTCGTGTTCTTACTTGGTGTTTAAAACTCAGCTGGACTTTTTCCCCAGAATTTAACATTCCAAGTCGTCCTTTTAGGTTTTTGGTAATTGGTTGAAGAGGATGGAAAATTAAAATCATGGGGTCAAACATGTGGTCGGTCCAACCTTATCTTATCTCCACCAAAGCATTGTGCTTTGAGCCCTAGATAGAAATGGGATGAGATGGTGCTGAAGAATTGCCATCTGCACAAGCCCAAGCCCGAATTGGATTACACACTAAAGATTGGATTTTATTCTTTTAGACAAAGCCCAGAAGCTCTCAAAATCAAGTCTCAGTTGAAAAATATTGCTTGAGTTAGAATTTGCTCTTTTGAAATATAAATAAATAAATAAAAATAAGAAGGTTAGAATTTGCCCCTTTTTATGAATCTTTTTTTTTACCCATTTTTAATACATATAATGGTAAGTGGTAGAGTAGAACTAAAAATAAAACATCTTCTTCCATTTCCAAATTGTAGGAAAATTTTCCCATGCACTTGATGTATATATTGAAAATTCCACATCAAACCATCATAAAAGTCAAAACCCCTCTTACATTAAGTTGACTTTTTAAATTAGAGTTTTAACTTAAGTATTATTTAGCAAATTCTAGCTTAGCATATTTATATTGGCTTAAATTATCAAAACCTTTATAGTTGAGTAGTATAAGAATCAATCTTCCAATGGATTGACCTGAATTCAATTCTTCTTTTTCTTTTTTTTTTATAAATATTATGATAGGTAATAAATGATAAGAGACATAATTATTTCATTTACCAAAAAAATGACAAAAAAGTAACTTAAACTTGTTTATTAAAAAAAAAAGGTTGTGCTATATTTTAAAATTTTTTGATAAAACTTAAACTCCCTCGTGTTCTTTTTTTTTTTCCCCTTCCAAACAAACTCACTTTGTATTCAATAAAACTCATAATGCTCTATTTGTTTCATCATATTTTGGTCATTTTGGCATAATATTTTTGTTATTTTCAAATAAATACTTGTTAAGAAACAGATAGTAAAAAAAAAAATAAAAATAGTTTTACTCATAAATAGACCAAACAGATTCAAATAAATTACAGATATAAATTAAATACAGATACAATACAAATAAAAATTCGATGAATTAAACACTTTCTATATTTATAATAGTTTATTTCATAATTTCCTTTTCTATCGGCTAGAATCAATTTGATAAGTTGATCAGCCTTATAAATCAAGCAAACAAAAACCAAGTTTAACTTAACTATAATAAAATCTAATTCCACAGATGTCAAATCGAATTTAAAAGCTCATATTGGATTGGGACTGTATTAACTTCGTGTCCCTGTTAATAATTTCATTAATTAACCAATGTAATTAAGTTAAGTCTTGCCAATTTTATTTTGCCCCTAGAAGATAAATGAACATAGAAGAGATACCCAAAAACGTTCTCGTTTCACTGCACGAATCATACTTCATTCTCAAGAAAGCAAAGACAACACAATCCCAATAGCTTGGTTTAAATAATTTATATGATTCCATATACTAGTATATCCGGTAAATAGCGGCAGATACTCCCTAAAGGAAAAATATTTACTGTCTTAGTCATTATATCTCAATCTTGTCTCAAACAATAATAATATGATACGTATTAAATAAATTTAAAAAATAAAAATATCCATAAAATAAAACAATCATTTACTATACTCCATGTACATATATCCTATTGTTATTACTTGAGACAGAATTGAGACACATTAGCCGGGACAGCAAAACTTTTTTCCTCCCTAAAAAGGTTTAGAGCCTCAGACAGTTTCATTGTGAATAACATTTTCATATGGACAAAACTTATGGTCCCCAGATTTGTTACAGGCATTTTTTATATCAGCTATTAAATTATCAAGTGCTAAAGGTTGCATTTGGTCCATACATGGAACCAATGTTCATCACAATATGTATCTACCTGAATCATACTGGCTCTAAATCATAAACTGGCTTTGCCGCACAAAAACATCTTGTCAACAACGAAGATTGCTAATTTGATGGAGGTGCCTCCTGTGGCGTCAGTTTGTGGTTTGGTGGAAGATAACAGAGGAACCCAATATCATGAACCGAAGTTCAAGTTATCAAGGCTATCTGGAAATGGGTTGACTCCAGAACATGGCTCTTTTAAGTTCAGCTACTCCAGTCTGCTAGCCCCAGAAACTGGCAATGTCAGGTCTCATGTGTCCATACATTTCATCTTGATTTCCATTCTTGCAGAACTTCCTGTAGAAACCACTCCAACATGGACTGCAATTCCTCCTAGCACTCCTCATGGAGATCAGCTGATAGAAACAATCAAAACGTAAGACTACTAAGAGAAAAAAGCCTCCCTAGGTTTACAAAGAAACTAGCTACTTGTTTTAGTACCATAAACGATTCACTGCATTATAATCCTTAACAGGCGGATGAAATAACGATCTGAGGCTCATAGATTGAATCCATTAACAAGCTGGCAAAGGGTATGAGCCGAAAATTAATTATCTTTCAACCTAGCTACTTCCCACATCCTTGGCTTTGTTGTTAAACTTAAAGTCTTTTGAGTATATCAAAACGTATCAATTCCGTGACCAAGTGGTGGATCCATATCCAATTCTTGCCACTCTCGATGTCCTCAAAATTGTGAAAAAAAAAATAAAAAAACATATTCTGATATTTTGATCTCTAAAAGGAGCAAAGATTGTGAGGTGATGAAGTTATATAAAATTATTCCCATATACTTAACAAGTTAAAAGTTTATTTTTTGTCCAGTTAACTGCCATATAAAAATTTAGAATTATGCAATATCATAATATATATATATTTATATCGTATAACTCTATTGCTATTAATAAGAATAGCACTCTTGTTTCCGTGCTATTCTTGTCATTACAAACGGTAAGGTAGTTATACACTCGTGAAAGTTTTTCTTTTTTTTTTTTAAATAAATTTTGTATTATACCCTGTTTCATCTATAACAAATCAACACCGTGCTGATTGGGCTACTGGAGGTTACACATAGGTCAAGTCGCACCTGAAACAAAATACACTGACTTAGCATATACTTAGTATATTTTATGTCTGAAATGAATATACTGACCAAGATAAAATATATTGACCTGGAACATTTTGTACCTAGAACAAAAATACACTAAACCTAGAACAAAATACATTATCTGAAATATAACGACTTATGTACAAATCATCGTACATAAAAAAAAAAAAATAGAAAATTTGACCTAAGAATTTTCGGGCTAGTGGGCATATATTACTGCTGAAACTCCGTCCTTTTTTCAGTTCACAACCACTATAGCTCCTGTATTTTCTCTGCTGCGAATCAGCAAGAATGCTCGACAAGGCATTGGAAAAAAACATGGTTACAGAAAGTTTTATGTATTGTTTTTTATATGCAATTATTCTATGTCATGTTCCACTTAGACCTTCTTGAAGAAATCGAATACTGGACCTGAACTGAGTACTTATTGCACTCATTAACAGCTTGGTTACACTTACACATGCAATCAGGTTTGTTTACTGACTTGCTTAAGGTGTCTAGCACGTGCCTTTGACCATATGCTTGTCTTGACCCAAGACCTATTGTGCTCATGCCTTAAGTTCATAGATTAAGTGAGATATTGTAAATGGTATATGAAATTTTATAAAATATATAATTTATTTAAATTTTAAAATTGATTAATTTAATATTTAAAAAATTTTTATGTATGCTAATCAATATCACGAATATACTATTAGTATGTATGAAAAGTTTTTGAAATAATATATTAATTAATTTCAGAGTTCACATACTTAATTGTATGTTTTATTAAAATTAAGATACATTCACAATATTAACTCTAAAAGTAAACATAATTCGATCTCATAATTAAGGATAGGAAGAAAATCGAGCATAAATTAAGTGCTAATACAGATTTTCAAATCGTAAGTTTCTATTCAATTAAATACGACTCCGAATCAAATTGAAGTTGGAAATATGGTTTTTTTTTTTTTTTTTATACAGTATGTTTTAAAATAGTTTAGATTTTATTTAGATGGTAATTTGGATCGTACCCACTCTTTATAAAGACGTGAATTTGATTTAAAAGTTCAGAATTTTATTTGATAATGTAAAATTTAAGGGCTTGGCCATGTTAGAAGAGCTAATTGCAAATGAGACCTAAGGCTTATGTTTTTTAGTTCCCATTCTTATTATTACTATGTCCACCTTGACCTCACTAGAAGCAATATAGATTTATAGATGCCATATTTTATGAAAACCAAAAGATCTAACTTTCAGGGCTCCGTTAACCAATATTGAGTTTTTGGTATCGTAGCTTTTCCAAGTCTTATATATCGATTTTTGATGATTTCATGCTTGTAGTATGATTAAAAATTTTTCTTTATAGATTGGATAACAATGTTTTGAATAAACACAAAACAATTTAAAATAAGAGACAATGGCTGAATGTTTAGCTATTCGATGAGGCTTGAGAAAGTGGTCAATGTTATGGTATGAACGAAGAAAATTTGTGTCAGATAAAATATGTGTAAATAAAACCTCTTATTTCCATGTTAAATAATCCAAGACAATCTTACACATATTTTTCAGGATAGTTCCAACAAAGGTTTATTTGGACATCTTGACCGAGGGTTCAAAACCCTATTTCAATTTATATTTTATATTTGACAGTATACATCAATGTAACTTTTATGGACGAATGAAACAGCCAAGAATATTCGTGACGGTGCTGCTCTACGAATCCGCTGTATTCATAACCCTTCTGTTTAAAAAATAATCAATAGTTAAATCAAGATGTGATTAATAGATATTTTTAATCATGCGATCCAACATTCTTAATATTTTCCGTTTTAATTTTATAAACTATTGTTAAATCTCTCAAACAATCCATTTGAAGATTTTAATCATACATCGGAGCAGACCCTATAATACTAATTCCTAACTTTTATGCCTTTCGAATCCGTATTCATCTGCGAAGATAGATACTGGTAGATACACGGTGAATGGAATGTTATAATCCTACGTTGGTTTTATAACAAATTGATGATGGATATTTAAACTTGAAGGGCTCTTCGACTTAATAGGTTAATCTTTTGTATTGGGTTTTCTCTTCGAGCTTGATATTTAACATTTGATACTCTCGTTGTGAGTATCGATACCAGCGGAATAGGTGACTTAGAAAAGAACTACCTAAAAGAGAATGAGTTATAAAAGGTATCGACTTTTCAAGAGATGAGTAATATTACGGTCATTATTTAGTACATGTTTTAATTGATTTTTATTTAATACATTTTACATTGGATTTTTTCTAGATGACTAATATTTGTGGTTCGTATATTTCTTTGTGATAAATGTTCTGTCTTGGGCGAAATTTAATGCTTTTTGACAATATGGAAAGGAAGACAAAATTACCAGGCTAACAAAAGTAGAAAAATATGTATAAACCATGAATAATTTTTCACTTTGTTCGCATCATAGGCAACTTCTATAAATAGGTTTAAGTTCTTGCATTTGAATTCCCCTCAAATTTCTAACAAGAAAGAAAGAGAAATTATAAAGAAATTAGTGAGTTTCTCCTATTATAAAAGAGAGAAAATTAGACTATTGTATAATTTATCTTAGTGTCCAAGAGAGAATTTCAATTGTTTCTCTTTATGATATAGAGAGGTTGAGATTCTTAATTATTTCTCATAGTGAAATTTTTATACCTTACCCATATTTTTTACTCTAGTTTGTTTAGGGGTTTTTCGCATTGAAATTTGTGTGTCCAATTGGTTAGTTACAAAAAAGTCACTAATTAGTCGAATGAGTGGAAAAAAAAAATAATACTACGAAAATAACATGCTGACAAAAGATTTATTAGGCATGATATGCCACATAAAATAATTTGTTTGTAAATTTTTTTCATTTAAACAACTTTATTAAATTTTGTATTACTTTTGCTACTTTTTTAAAGCACGTTACTACTTGCTCACTAATCACCTAGACACATGGTATATCACACTCATTGAATCTTTTTTGTATCCAAAATATTAGTGCAATTGATGTAAATTAAATACCGATGGCATATAGTTGATGTACCATTTTTTAGGGACAATGACAAATTTTGCACCTAAATTACTCATGGAATTCAATTTAATACCTCAACTTTGAAGTAATCAATCTAATATTTAATCAAACTTTTTATTGCTGTTTTTATTTCCTTCCTAAAACCATTTTAACATAAAAGAGATAACTTATAATTGAATTTTCTCCTTCTTTCTTTGAATTTTATTTAGCACTAACAGACTCCTTCTCACTTTAGCAAATGGAGCAAATCACATCAATGCTGCACCAAAAATCACCACGAAGATTTAGCTTTAATATTAAACTAAGCAGTTCAAAATTCAAGTAACAAATAGGCATTTTCCCCTTTTTTTTATCATTTTGACATTGAGCATGGGAAAAGCTACAAATTGTTAAGTTTTTCTCGATGTGATTTTGTCGGTTTTCAGTTTTACACACACACACACGCAAACAAAGATTAACTTGTCCGGAAATACTTCGATGGCTAGAAATGTTATTTTGAGTTTTGAGTTCCTTTCTAACCGTGTAATAAAGGCCAGGCAAATGGCTCATCCAAGGATATTTGTTGATCAATGATTTGGATCCCTTCGGCTTCGGATCATATTTTGTCATGACCCAATGAGAAAAATTAGGCATCTGTTGCCTGTTTGGATTGTCGTCTCTGTCATTGTTGTATCGTTTTCAAACCGAACAAATACTGTATCAATACAAATATGATACCAATAAAAAATTGATAGTTTCACCCATAAACTAACAAAACCGAACTGATATTATACTAATACCGATCCAATACATATAAAAATCCGACAATTCAAACAGGAAAAGGATATGTACATCATATGTAAACTACAGTAATTGATAGTTGGCTCATTAGCTCTTGGTTGTCAAATAGTTAGGTAAAGAATTTATCATATTACTTAGACTATTAGAGGAAAGGTACATCATTAGTCAAATGTGTATGTAGGCTTTTCCTGCGAGGAATTTAGGCATGGGTAAAAAATTTTAGATTTTCAAATTTTCTTCACTTTTTTCAATTTTATTGGAGACCACCTTACATTGAATAGGGACATTTACCTTTTTCTCTCTTCCCACTGTTAATTTTGATTTTTCATCTTAATGTATATTTCAGCCCAAGTACCGTCTCGTTACATAAATTTCATTCTTATTTAAAATTACTTTCTTTAGAATTACTTAATTTCAAGGAATTTTACGTTTTATCTTTTTTACTGAAATGAAATAAGCTTAAAAAAGAATTTTTCAGGTGATATTTTGTTTTATGATTATAGGTAACATTGGAAATAAATTAGTTGCATTTTGTGAAAACTAGCAATTTCTCTCTTGAAGGTAAGAAATAAGAATTTTCTTATTATATTCTAAGAATAAATCTTCTTTATAATATAATTTTTCTATACCAAATAAAGAATAATTATTCTAAAGTAATAAAGATAGAATAATAATACAGTTTAATAAATCAAACACAATGCTAGTGTTTTGACATTAATGTTACAGTAGCATATATATTTATTTATTTTCCTCAGACATGGATCAGCTAATTAGTTCCTTTAGATGTGTTAAGTTTCTTTTGTATATAAATGCACAACTCATATAACAAACTTCTTAGAGTAACCATAATACATTTACTTCATTTGAGCTCTCTGTTTCCTTTGAGCTTCTTCTTCAAGCTTCAATAGTTATCTGTTTGATCTATTTATCATCACTAACTTCATCATGGTATCAAAACCGGTACTATCCATTCTTTACTTTTATTACTTCATTAATATGTAAATCAGATTGTTTGTGTTCTTGTTCAACTTTTATATTTTTGGATGAACCAAGAACTTGATGTTGGAAAAAACTTCCAATAATGTTTTGTATCTTTATGGATATAATTACAAGTATAGTTTTTTATGGATCTAATTTTCTAAGTCGAAGTAGGATTGTTCAATTAGGTTTAAGTGCAAAAGCCACATTAGGTTTTATTGAAGAAAAGTGTAAGAAACCTAATGATGACTCATATGATCTTGAACAATGGATTTAGTCCGACTCTATGATTAAATGTTGGATGTTAGATTCAATGTTCAAGGAATTGGTTGAAGATTTTATATACGCACAGTCTGCTAGGGAATTGTGGAGTGATGTGCGTAAACGATTCGGATTGACTAATGGTCCCTTGATATATTAATTACAATATTAGATAATGAATTTTAGACAAGGAAACATGAATGTCTCAATGTCTTACAATCAATGGAACTTCAGGATGAAATGTCCAATTTATGTGGAATACTTGGTTGTACATACGATCCTTTGAATATATATCAAGATCTTGATAGCAGAAGCAAGTCGATGCAATTATTAACACGATTGAATGATTCATATGAGGTTGTAAGAAACAAATCTTAGCTACGGAGCCAATGCCTAATGTGAACAAAGCTACTATTTGATTTACCAATTAGAGAAGCAAAAACAAATGTTAGGTACATTTGGTGTAGCATTAGTTTTTAATACAAAGTGATGAAATCTTTCTCTATTGATAGAGCTTCAACTAATAAACGAAGATGAATGCGTGTGCCCATTATTAGAAGTTAGGACACTCATTTGATCAATGTTTTGAGAACATATGGTTTCCCGAATGGTGTATGCCAAAAGATAAAAGAGAAGGTCAGAGATTTGTTGGTCAAACTAGAACTTAGCAGACATATAATGTTCATGCTGGGGACAAACCATTACATGATTAAAATGAATATACTGTTGCTGATAAAACTTTATCTTTAGATTCTGATTTCTTGAACAAAATTTGCATAGAGGTTGTGAAGATGTTGAAGGATGAAAAACATGTTCCTGTAACATCCCAAACCTCTGTAAATTTTGCAAGTAATCATGCGTTTTCTTCAATTGTTTTTAATTTAAGTTCACTTCATGAGAGTAGAATAAGACCTTGGATAGTTGATTCAGGTGCAATTGATCATATAACTCCTTTTACATACCTTTTACTTCATAAATAGAACCTAAACACACCAATAAAAGTAAAACTATCAGATGGACACATCAAACATGTTCATACTATTGGAGATGTTGAAATCGACAACCATATCCTTCTAACGAAAGTCTTGCTTGTTCATGAATTCCATCTTAATCTTCTTTTTTTGTCCATCAATTATTAGATTGCTCGTAAATAATAGTTACTTTTGACTCTTATCAATGTTTCTTTCATGACCTAAAATCTAAGTAATGTGTTGGGTATGCAAGGAGTCAATATGGATTGTATGTGTTGATGCCTAAGCATATTGATGGCAGTTTTGTTTCTTGATATTTTGGTCTTGTTCCTTCGGAAAATATTGCTATCAATAATAGTGTTTATTTTGATCTTTTGCATTGCAGACTTGGACATGCATCTTTGTCCAAATTGAAATACATTCCAATTTGTAATAATTAGACAATGATGATTTCATCTGTAACACTTGCCACTTAGCCAAATTGCATAAACTTCCTTTTCATTTGGGAGTTAGTCTCTTTGTATCCTTTTGATCTCTTGCATGTTGACTTATAAAGACCTTTTAGGATACCTTCTTCGTCAAGACATAAGTACTTTATGACCATAGTTGATGACATGAGCAAATGTCCGTTGACATACTTAGTTCCACATAAGTATCATGCAACTACTATTTTAAATGACTTTGTTACTCTCATTCAAAACCAATTTTGTATCACTCCCAATACTATCTGAATCGACAATAGAGGTAAGTTTATCTCTCATGGATGTTAGTCTTTGTTTATCAAACTTGGAATCGTTCATTAGAAAACAATACCTATAATCCTCAATAAATCGTATGGTCGAAAGAAAGCATATACATTTGTTAGATACAGCTAGAGTCACTCGTGTTCATGTGAATATTCCAAAGATATTTTGGGGAAGTGTGATCTAGCATCCACCATTCTCATCAACCAAATGCTAACCTAGTCCTTTGGGTGGAAATCACCTTATGAAGTTCTTAAAAAAAAAAAACCTCCATCTTCTAATAGTTTAAGAGTGATAAGGTGTCTTATTTATGTTGGTACCAATGCTCATTTGAGGGACAAATTTGATTCAAGAGGAAAGAAGTGCATATTTTTTAAGATACCCATAAGGACAAAATGGATACTTGCTTTTTGATCTCCCCACACAATAGCCTTTTACCACTCATGACGTGATTTTTTATGAACAAGCCTTGAGTCATCATTAAATCTACATGAACTATTATATTTCTTTGTTCTAAGATTTCTGCTTCTAATTCTTTTGTACCTCATTCATCTGTTCCTCACTTAGATAATCTTTCTTCTTCAATTCAACCTTTTGTTGAAATTGAGATAACAACATCTAATCAATATATGTGTTCCTCTACTTCAGCAAACCTTCATAAATCCTCTAGAGTTACTAGACCGCTGAGTTGGCTCAAGGATTTGATACATATGGTACATATGATTACACTTTCTAATTCAACACAATCAACATCTCTTGATTCTTTCATCATTTATAAACAAAACAAATATCCTCTCTTCAAAACATCATCTTTTCATCATTATAAAAGGAGTATATATGTTCAATAGCAAATAATTTTTTCAATTCAATAACCACGAAACTATTTTGAAGCTAAACAAGATTCTAGATGGATTGAAGCAATGTAAAAGGAGTTGTTAGCTTTGGAGGCAAATCATACTTGGAACTTAGTTTCCTTGCCTCCAAGTAAAAAGACTATTGGTTCAAAGTAGGTATACAAAGTTAAGTATAAAGCTGATGAGACAACTGAAAGGTTTAAGACTAGATCAATAGTCAAGGGGTATGATTAAGTTGAGGGCATAGATCACACGCATACCTTTTCTCCAGTAGCAAAAATAACTATTGTTTGTCTACCACTCGCATTGGTTGTTGTTAAGTATTGGTTTGTTCATCAACTAGATGTGAATAATGCCTTTCTACATGGCTTCATTAATGAAGAAATTTACATGACATCACTTGATGGTTATGTTACTAATAAACCAAATCAAGTTTGTAAGTTAGTTCGTTCCCTTTGGGGCTTAAAGCCAGCCTCACGTTAATGGAACAAGGTTTTTATAAAATCACTATGTTCTCTTGGTTTTCATCAGTCTAAAGCTGATTATTCTCTTTTCATTAAAGTTGATGGATATGTGTTTGCGGTAGCACTAGTCTATGCTCATGATATCCTAATGTTGGCAATGATCTTGGGCATATTTCTTGTATTAATTATGCATTACATTAAGCATTCAACATTAAAGATTTAAGAGATGTGAGGTTCTTTTTAGGGTTAGAAATTTGTTGTGTAAATGATGGATTGTTTTCTCAACCAAAGAAAATTCTTGTTAGACATATTACAAGATGCAAGCTTAACAAGAGCAAAACCCATGGAGATCCCTTTTCCACCAATTACTCAGTTGGATAATTTAACAGGAGATTTATTAAATGATCTTATCTTATATAGAAAACTTGTTGGACGTCTATTGTACATGATAATGACAGAACCAACCATTACATATGTTGTGTAATAGTTGAGTCAGTTTGTTAATGCTCCTTGATCTACTCATTTGCGCTTAACTATTCATATATTACGTTACAAGAAAGGAATAGTATATCAAGGTCTCTATTATTCATTCTTTTCACTTCACTTGTATGGCTTTACTGATGCAAACTGGGGCTCTAGTCAGGTGGATCGCAAGTCCTTGTTTAGTTTTTGTATTTTCCTAAGTTCTTCTTTAATTTCATGGAAAATAAAGAAGCAACCAACCTTCTTTACTTCTTTGGCGGAAGTGGAGTATAGAAGCATTGCCTTTACCAAAAAAAAAAAAAAAATTGTTGTGGATCTATTGAGAGATCTTTAGATTTAAGTACCTTTGCTTGTTCCTTTGTTTATAGACAGTCATCTAACTTGCCTTCTTATTGATAATTCATGCTTCCATAGTTGAACCAAGCACATTCACTTGGATGTTCACTTTATGTACGACCATATTTTATTTGGTTTCTTACAGTTACAACATGTTGCTTCTTCTACACAGATTGCAACTATTATGACAAAAACTCCTAGTGAGCTTCAACTGTGCTCTTTTTTGCTAAAGTTAGATTCTCGACAGCATCTACCCTGAGGAGGGGGTATATTTATTTATTTTCCTCACATGTGGCTAAGTTAGTTAGTTCCTTTACACATGTTAAGTTTCTTCTCTGTATAAATGCATAGCTCATGTCCTTAGAGTAACCATAATATCTTTACTTCATTTGAGCTCTCTATTTTCTTTGAACTTCTTTTTCAAGCTTTGACACTTATCGCCAACTTCATCAAGGACATCACACATTACATTTATAAGCTTCTCAACAAGAATTGATCTTTAGCAAAGAAAAGGATAAAAGAAAAAGAATTAAAAATTGTATTTTTATTATTAGGTTTTGTTTAAGAGAAAATCAAACTGAGTTAAATCATTCCCACCGCTAATATGTATGTTTTATAATGGTAAAACTCATGTATGCTATCATCATATTAAAAAAAATTAATAAAATATAAATTATACATATATAATTACCAAAAAACCATTACTATGTGTAGATGTACTGATCCTATTATAAAGGCCTTTAGCCTAATTTTTTATCTGGGTTTAACTCTATGGGCTAATGTGACAGGGCTTAGAGAGTTGGGTCTGGCCTATTGGGATGATCATGGGAGTTTTAACATGGTAGACTTGGAGTAGGGCCCGTTGGAATTGGCCTGCCCAATTCCAATCTTTCTCAAATTGGCTCACACACATTAGAAATGAAGGCTTCAATGGGCCTGGGTTCATAAGGGAGCCTACATTCATATCTACCTTGAGAGGGATTCATTTTAGCCGTTGGTCGTCTGTCTCATCTGACGGACGACATCGACAGCTGGATTCTCTATAAATACCTTAATCCTTACCTCATTTGGAGAAATAAAATCTTGGACAAACGTCGTCGTGCTGTCGGATTTCCGCCTTGGTGAATCAAATAATTGATTTACTCAATAACATATACGAATTCATTGTACTTAGTGAGGTTAATGCTCTTTAGCTATCTCATTTGTCACACGTGTGTTAGAGCTTATTGAGACTACTAACTCCTCCTCCTTACACGATTCTTTCCTGATCATCCTTACACGTGTTGCTTCCCTAGATCACGTGTAGCACGATAGTCACGCGGCGCGCTCGTGATCGTTGCATCCAGAATCAGACCCACACACTATGTTGTACTTATTGAATGTGATATAGTATTTTTAATTTATGTTGTATGTAATAAATGCAACATAAGTGATTTATAGTACTTTGTTGTATCGCATTTATATATATTGTAATATCAAATGTACTAAATGCGATACTTTATTAACTTTTACGTAATTTTTTTGTTTGAATAATATTTGTATAATTTTTTCCTAGCAAATGAAAAATTATTTTTATTTAATAAGGTTTGTTTTTGAGATATTAGAAAACAATATAGATAGTAAATATTATCTATAGATATACTTATTTATTTAAAAAGAAATTGTGACTAAACGGATAAAACCAAGATCCCAGTGAGCACAAAGCTACAAAATCAGATTGCAGGTCAGCATGAGCGCAAGGGTGCGTTCCCATTATTCTTATTGTTCCTTTTTTTTCCCTCTTAGAAGAAATTGGTAACTGACAAAATGTAATTTATTCTCCCCACAATAATGGTATTGCTGTACAGCTCATTTCTCTTATCATCCATGTTTCTAATCCAAAGTTAACTTCCTTTTAACATACCCAAAATCCTTTTTGTATATCCTATCGTTATATTCTATCATGTATAAATAATAAAATTCTTGAAGGAATTTGCAAAATATAATTCACACTAATATTTCGAAAATGAAAAAAAAAGGCATAATTAAGTGGCTGTGGTTTGGCCACTGATAATGATAAATTATATCGAAACCCTTTCCTAAGAGAGACGGTGGCTCCTCATGTAGCTTATGCAAATACATATTGCAAAGGCATTTATTTGTATTTGTTTGCTGCGGATGTTAAGAATATAAATAATTAAATAAATTAATTTCTTATTGGATATTTTATAATTTTAAATATCATAATGTACTAACTTATGAAGTGAGAATTTGGTTAAAAGTGTTAGAGAAAACTAATTAAAAACTTTGATGTTTAAAAAATACAAGAGAGTGGGACAAGTGAAATTTATACAATTATGAAAGAATGGTTTATTTTTCAATAATACGAGGAATCAAAGTGATCATAAGTGTTTTAATAATACATGCATAAATATAAAAGTGAGACACGAAATCTTCAAACTCCTTAATATTTTAGATTATAGATATAATATATTATTTCTTCCCTATTTTGTGATGATTTTCTAATATGAAAGAATTACAAGGTAAGATAAAAATTTAAAATTACACTTATGGCTTTTTATCAATTAAAGGTGGATGCAATTTATTTCTACCATGATTCAACTTTACAAACAAACCAACTGTCAGGCATTGTTTTTTTTCTAGTAGTAGTTGTTGTTGTTATTATTATTATAAACCAAATTATATAAAGAATTTTTTTAAATCATTAAAGGGTGTTTGGTCTTATTGATGGCCTAATCTAAAACACAAGCCTCCCAAGTCAAGTTTAGCCCATGAGCTAATTGGGCCGACCACTTGGGCTAAAGTCGACTCCATGCTAATAATAATCTAAGGCCCCATTAAGGCACCCATCACCTTAGCTCTTTATCCAACCGACTCTTTCAACACCTAGTTGGCACCATGCTCTATCAGTATACTCTCATCAGTCGGGCTTGCACATATGATAGTGGATTAATGGATTTGTTCCATGTCTACCGTAATTGTCACCAACCGCCCACTCTTCTATAATTTCACGACATATTCAACCGTTGGAATTATCTAGCTATAAGCAACGCTCTTCCTTCCATAAGAATGGTGATGCCACCTGATCTATCTTTTTACACTCATAATTTATCCATGGATTAACATGCTTTTCGACTTAGATATTAGAGTGGTCTCCTTGAGCACAAACCCGGCGTGTTAGTAACCATGTTGTGTTTTGCTAGGAGTGTGCACGACTCGGTTAATAAGCCCCATGATCTTATTTTTTTAACCAAACCAAAATGATTGGTTTTTTAATATCATAACCTAAATTGGTCCATTATTAATGGTTAACTGCTATAACAATTAATCATTTTTTTGATTAATATTATTGGTTTTCGGTTTTTAACCATTCAACATAATGGTTAATCAAAAGATGTTCGTTAACCATATTTTTAGTTATAACCATGAAAAATTAAACCTTTTGTTTCATAATTATATTTAAAAATTGTGAATAAACAATCAAATAACTGTAAAACCAACATATTAAAGAATATAAATCTAATACAATGTTATACAAATTAAAACTTAATGTCTTCTTCTTAATCCATATTATAACACAAAATCAACATAATAATAAAAACACAAAGTTTTAATTACAACGTATCTCAAATAATAATAGCTTTTAGGGTCTTATCTTTATCTATATATATTTTTAAAAAAATTAATTATATATATAATATACTTATAAATATTGAACTAATTAATCGTTAACTATCGGTTTTTAGTGGTTACAATTTGAAATCAAAACCCAAAACCAACAAAAGTAAAAATTGTAATCTTAAATCGAAATTGACGGATTAGTTAACCATATTTTTCATATTGGTTGTCCGGTTTTAGTTTGGTTTTTCAGTTTTATCGATTTTTTTGTACACTCCAATATTTTGCAGCCTGTCACGCCCCATAGGGTACCCTATACATACAGTCCACCACATGCTATACAAGATTCCCGAATTACCATCTTAGTCCTTCAGGGGTCTCATATAGATGTAAGGCGTACTTTTACAGAAATAGAATACAAGTCCAAATGGAGATAAAAGCTTAACTTGACATACATTAGCAGTAGGATATAACTCATGATGCATAATTAAACATTACATTTACTAAGGGGCATTCCCCCACAAAAGAATATTTAGTGGCCTTATACAGTCATCCAAAGTCTTAAAAGTTTCCTATGGAAGTCTAAAAAGTAATTTCAACTTCTAGGGGAAACTCCTAGCTCCTGTACTTGCATGGTCGAGTCACGCTGTCCAAACCATATGTTTGGTAGCTGCAAAAGGAAGAAATTGTAGGGACGTAAGCTAACTAGCTTAGTAAGTGAAATCTCCACAACAACATTCATGTCACAATAATTCAAACAAGTGATTTATACAAACAAGTGAATGCACCAAACACATGAGAAAAACATACATATGACTAGCCGAAAATCATATGTGGATGGACCTGCGCCCTCCATCCCGGGTTAGCAGATTAACGATACTGCGGTATTAACTTTATGCTGTTTATGGTTCACGGGTAACCAACAATTATTTCGTTTCTGGATCACGATTAACCAATTAATTAATCTCGTTTATGGATTACGATTAACCAACCAATTAATCTCGTTTATGGATCACGATTAACCAACTAAGTAATCTCGTTTGTGGATCACGATTAACCAACCAATGCTAATGCTTCTTCCCATTATGATATGCATATGTCTGAATTTGGCATTAATCCGAATAGTTGATTAAGTCATTTTATTCAGGCGATCAAACAATTTCTCAAACAATACATCATAACCAACTACACAACTAGAATTTATCACCCGATTTCGATATTCTTATTTTGGATTCTCATATCATCATCAACATACAATTTCCCATTATACCCCATCATACATATTCATTTCACTTTGCCTACATTCTAGTGCACTGATTTATCAAGCACATACAATAAATGAATTGGGAAGAGAAACTCACTCTGCCATCGGTTCGTCGGTCTCTTAGTAATAATAATCCAGGAGGTAAAGACTCGACGTCCTCGAGTTCGCCTAAACACAAAAGAAACACCCTAATAAGTATTCTACCATCTAAGAATACAAAAACTCTAAGACAACTTAGTGAAATCGAAATTCGCGTCATTTCCGAAGTTCCGATTTAAAATGGTCATAACTTGGCTGTTTTAACTAGGAATTTTGCAAATTTTATATCGATTTCTATCTACTTCGAAAGAGCTTCCTAAATATGATGTTTAAATCAAGTTTTGAAAATATTTAATTCTCGAAATGAAGGATCAGTTTTGTCCAGCGATTATGTTGATTCCGAAAATGTGATTTTTATGAATGCTCTTGAGATTCCTAAGTGTAAAATGAAAACAAATGTCATGGTAATGAATTTCCCTATCATGAATGTCATGATATAAGCTCTTATGTGCCTAAGTTCTTATAAATTTTTAGGTTAAAAGAATTTAGATAACCTTTATATTAGGAAACCATTTCATGTCATTGATTAACTAATAATTTGTTACACTTGGTCACTCTCACTTGTTCTAAGGATTTTCCTTGAGAAAACTCTATTTTCTCTAAAGAAATTTTGACCCTTACATTAACTATATCCTAAGGCCTTTATTTCTTTAATTAAATCTTTATTTGTAAACTTTTAAGTGAGTCTTATACTAGTGTGGTTTCAAAAATCCGAATTTTGAAAAACTCATTCTTAAGTGGATTCTTTTAAGAAAAATGTGTTTTATACTTAGAACTCTAGGTACTTATTTTTATTTATACCCTAAAGACTTTATTTATTAAGAAAATACCTTATTTGAGGTTGGAAACTTAGTGTTTTCTAGCCATCTATTGATTATTACGAATTTTGCTTAAAAAACTTTCAACTCAAAATTTCTATTTGACTTATATCTTGTTTTTAATATTTTCTTTGGTAAAAACTCCTTTAAACTCATGAAAATTATCATTAAACATCATCTATCACCTATAGGCTTCATTTTTCTTGTAAAACACATGTTTTGAAGTTGATAAAAGGGTTTTTAAACTAGGTTTTCCATGTCATCCGAATTTACCCTATTCCATTCCTTGTAAAGAGTTTTCCTTTTTGGTTTTATTAACTCATCTACCTATAGATCTATATACTAGCAAGATTATTTACTCAAGACAAAAGTCTTGATGACCATTAATGTACAAAAACTCAAAATAGAGATGAGATCTTAAATGCCTGCATGAATGTGGATGGTAAAATGATAGATCTACTATTTTGAATGGTTAAATAGGTTTTGAAACATAAAAACTAAATTTTTATGAAAGATTTTTGTTCAAAACAACTTTTAGATGGATAATCATGAAGTTTATAGTATGAAAGCTTGTTTAAATGCAAGATCTACTTTGTGATGGTTTGGTATTCTTGTATTAGTATTTTCTTGTCCCTAGCAAGAGCTCATGGAGACCTTTAAATGGAAATACTCAAGAATATCCTTACCATTGCAAGGATCTAATGGTAAAAGGAGTAAGGTTCTCTTACTTAAAGAGAAAATAAAGACAAAAGGAAGGAAAAAAAAGTTTTGTGTGTGTGTGTGTGTGGCCATGAGAGTCATGGCAAGGAGGAGTGGGAGAGGAGAGAAAAAGAGAGTTTTTCACCTTTGGTAAAATTTGAAAATGAGAAGAATGAAGTGAGAGAGAGAAAAAGTAGCTTATATATAAAGTGAATTAGGTTAAATGAGATAAAATAAGTTAAAAAAATTGCACAATGAAGGCAAATTGAGGGGAATCACGCCGGCCATGAAATGAAAGGGGGGGGGGGGGGGGGGGGGGGGGGGGGGGGGGGGGGTGGGGTGGTTGGTGGTGGAGTTGCTTTTTATTTAATTTGTTTTGATTCTTGTTGTGTATTAAATGTCATAATTTATAATAATTATTTAGAGATAAAAAAAAAGTCTTGGAAAAGAAATGCAATTGAGTGTTTGTAAGGATGTAAAAGTAAGGTGTGCTAGTGATTGTAGTAGGTTGTACTTGTGAATAGTAATGAATAATAATCAAGACAACTTAATTACGGTAGTAAGAAAATACGAATAAAAAGGCTATAACTGTATTTTTCATAAACCGAAAAATTATGAAATTTATATTTTTGAAATTCTTATTTAATTCTCACTCCAATCTTAAGCTATTCCGGTTTAGGGTTTTGTCTTCCGGTTCTCTAGTCTTCTTGGTTACTTAGAAAAACCAGGGTTTACACAGCTAATAGCTATCCCCATTCAGTCTTGATTATCAATACTCAACATCTACAAGATTTAAACTATTGATAGGCCTAGTATTATTTACCATTGGAACATGTAAATAATTACCTAGAAAAATTTCACATTTAAACCACGAGATCTCCTTTAAAAACATTAACAACTCGTTCAATTAAATGGAATAACAATTCATTAACTTTTAATTTTACATAAAGTTGCTATTGCGGTGTTTATTTATATTATAAGCACTAAATAATAATTCATCATAAATTGCTATTACATAAAATAACGAAGAAAATATCTCCTCACACACTTATTTTCTATCTTTTTTCTAAATAGCCCTACTTTGAAAATATCACTTATCACTAGTTTAAATTTGCTAGAGATTGGATATGAGAAATATGGGTTTGGAATTTAATGGAGATGGTCTTGCTGGCTGTTCCAATGCTTATATTAGTAATAATGATGAGAGGCAGGTAAATTATTTGCGCAAAAGGTATTGTTTGCGATATTTTTGTTCCTATGAAGGGAAAGGAGCTACTTAGAGCTTGCTAGTTTCTAGCTATTGAGTGCATTGTGAGATCATGATAGAGTAGACAAGTGAATGGTTAGTAATGATTTTAGTGGACGTGGAGTGGACCCACTAATCCACTTTTCTTTGTGTCAAGTGCAGCAAGGAGAGTATATTGAGAGATGTTGAGTAATGGGTAGGTCGAGTGTTAAAAGAGTTAGTTGGATATTGAGTTAAAGTGATGGGTGCCTAGGAGTGGCCTTGAACAAGGCCTTAGCCCAAGTGGTTGCCCCAATTGGCTCATAGGTCAAACTTAGTTCAGGTGACCCTTGTCTTAGATTAGACTATCAATATCGCCTATACAATTATCATTTCTTTATAATAAAGACAATAGAAAATAATAGATATTTTACTTTAATTCTAATAATTATTTGTTTTATTTCTTGTATTAACTAAATATTGCAATTGTATTACAACTCTATTACATTTTTATTGGATTAAAATTTAATTCTCCTTTTATTTGATACGGTGAATGTGCCTCTTTTGCAAATTGATAAAAAAAGTTTAGGAACATTATATATGAAGTTGCTCAAATCATTATTTAAGTAAAGTAGGAAATTTAAATGCGTATTAATAGCTAGAGGTGAGCATGGATTGGTTCGGTTCGGTTCATTCGGTTTTTCCTAAAACCTAACCAACTAAACCTAATCTATGATTTGATTTTTTTCCATCCCAAACCATTTTGGATTAATTTTTTTTAAACCATTAAATAACAATTTGGATTACAGATTAAATCAAAATTCTAATTAAAAATTTTATTTATTTTAGTTTTTTACATTTGTGTAGATACTTAAATATTTATATCATTTTACAAAGTTTATATTGTAAACTACGACAAAATACTTTATGAATTTATTATACTTTTTATCTATAATCTTCTATAAAATCAATTATCTACCAATAAAATATATTCACTAACAAATACATGGTAAGTCATAATTTAAAATTTTTAATAGAAACATCAAGTCAATCATCTATTAATAAATTTAGCAAAAATAAAAAATCATCTATCAACAAAAGTCATCAACGAATAAAATGATCTATTAACAAAATACATTAAACAATTAATACATAATAAGAGTTTATAACTAAATAAATGAATTTCATACTTTATAAAATTCAAAACTATTAAAAATAATATTCCATCATCAACAAAATATATATATATATATATATACATATCTTGAGCCTAAAAAACAAATTTAAAAAAGAACAAGTTGATTTTAATCAATATTCACCAAATAAAAAATATCAAATGAAACCATATGAATATATATGATCTTTAATTAATAATTATAAAAAAAATTTATAGTTATAACTTACAACTAAAATATTATTATATTTTTTTAAAATCAGTTTGGTCCTGTTTAAGGGATTGAGTTTAGTTTACTTTTATAAACCAACCATAAATTTACGGATTGGTTCGAATTGAAAAATTTTAAACCAAGTTATTGAAAAAAAATTATATTTCTTTATTTAATTTGATTATGTATTTGATTCGGTCTGATAGGTTTTTACCGACCTCCATTAATAGTCGGTCTTATTGTGGTCACCCTCCCAAGCTTAATCAAATAAGAAAAGGAAATAAAAAATAAACAGGGAGCGCTACCGTGGCTAACCAACCATAGCCCATGGAATCGAGTATTCTAGAGAAAAACGTAAAAGGAGGAAGTTTGAATAATAAATAGATATGTCTTCAAACACAATATAGTGTAACCGCCAAAATTCAACTAACATTAAAGTTTTAGATAAAAATGGAACAAATTTCTAGAATCCGAGAAAATTCTATGTTGGATAATTGAAACTAAAAGTGGAAATGATTTAAATAAGCAATTCTTTGGTTATAGATAAAGCTCAGAGTATCTAGTTTTTGGATGAAAAAAAATAAAAAAAAATAGAGCTCATATTAGAACAGTGGACTATCATGGTAATTATTTAAAATGCATTAACACTAAATTTATAGAATCCAAATAAGCTTTATGTTTGATAATCCAAACTAATATGTTTATATTGTGGAAATGGAATTGATATTTTATCATTATTATTATAGAATAAGAACTTATTGATTTTCGTAATCCATATAAAGTGAAATGAATAAGAGATTCTTATTGATTCCAGAATTGTTGTTCTTGATGAAAAGTATCTCTCTCTTTTCTTTTTTTTTTCCCTTCAAAAGGTTAAATGTACCTTAACATTATTTGTATGTGCAATAAGTTTGTTAATTGGAAATTTGATAAAAATTAAATAGCTAATTACAAATTTTAGTATGGTTTAGTGGTCAATTATAAAAATGGGTAAAATTTAAATATTAAATTGACACTTTCAAACTTTAGATAATAAATTGCAAATATTTAACAAAGTTCATATACCAAATATAATAATTATCCTTTTTAAAAATACATTTAATAATAAAATAAAAAATTAATTTTCTTTTTTAGCCTTATGCCACTTCGACGCACGGTAAAAGTTAGAATGGCTAGGAAAGGAAAAACCAATGAAGCTTATCCAAATGAAATTAAAAAAAAAAAAAGAAAAAAGAAAAAAAGAAAGAAGGAATAAACCAGCAGCACTTCCGTTATTACAGTGGCCCATGGAATCGAGCACTTGGGGGTAAAGAGTCAAATGGGGAATTGTATTGGAATACTAAAATGGCATACGTAGTTTAGTGTAACCGCCCATGTTGAACCAACACTTTGATTTGAAATGTAGAAATGGCATAAAATTTGAAGAATCCAGGTATATTATATGTTTGTTAATCGAATTAAAAAAGTAGAAATGGTTAGGAAAGGAAAAAAATGGGCTGGAATATTTACAATTCGGAGTCTATTTTTCCTTGAAGTAGAGAGAATAAATCGAAATATATGGAAATAAATAATAATTGCTTTTTGTGATATCAATTAAATAAAGGAAAACAAATCATTTTTTCTAGGTTTCCTCCAATATATTTCCATATAAAAAGTAGGAATTATATAACATGTGAAATTATACAGGCTTGTCTAGAATCTAGATACTTTGCCATCGATTTATAGTCTTACTAGGTCTTATAAATAACAATATATATATTATATATATATATCAATTTCTATTTTTTTTTACGGACCACTCTATTAAAATACCGGATGACTTATATTTATATACAATTATAGTTAGACCATGAAAATATCTATCATGTTAACTCTTTTAATTATTTTAAATCTCAAATAATAAGCATGATGTTTTTATTGTTTGTTTACTTTGATGAATGGAATAAAACTATAATAGAATTGATAATATTAAAAAATGGAATACAACTTTCATTCATTAATTTATTTTTTTATTTTAATAAGAGTATTTTAAGATATAATAAATGAAATTGCTATTATGTTTAATGAAACGTTATAATAATTTTTCATAAAAAATAAAAGTGTAATGAAATGGCTACTACACACAATTAAGATCTTTTCTTTTTTTTTTTTTTGACCAAATCAAAGCTCTGTTTGGATGACCTGCTTTTTATTGGTATCTGTATTTGTATCGATATCGGTATCATATTTATTTTATATTAGTATTTAATCTGTTTATAAGTAAAATATATTTTTTCATCGGTATCTATTTCGATAAATAGTCTGTTTGAAACTAACAAAAAAAAATGGAATAAAAACTATAGAAAGATGACGAAACGAGCATACCCTTATTATATTTATTTCCATAATAATTTATATCTTTATAATTCAAATATTATGTTCATAGATTTAAATCATTAATAAATATTTTAACCTAAGAAATGGATAAAAAGAAATTCATAGATTTGACAAAAAGTTTCGAAACCTACAAATTTTACGAGGTATTATTCTATGATAAACCATAAACCGGAAATTCAAATGATATGATAACCTCACTTCAAATTTTGAAAATCTATACATAGGGAATACCGGATAAAATCCTTACGACATTCAGCGCCAATTCACTTCCGCTATTTGATGGGACACATCACCTATTATTTATAGGTAGATATAAAAGTTCATAAGATCTTAATATACATGGTATACTCAAAATAAAAAAAAAATAATTATTTATAAATTAATCTATTTGCTTATTCTGTATTAAAATTTATATACAACAATTCATACATGTGACGTCTAATATCCCATAAATTGGCAGCTGGCCCAATCAGCATTTAACACATATATAATATGTGTACACACACTGGTTTATTAATTATCAAATTAATCAACTAGGACTTTGGACGCCTCCATCTTCCTTATAATAAGCCCTACCACACCCTACCACTACAATGACTCACTCCTGTCCACTTCACGCTGCTCTCTCTCTCTCTCTGTCTTCATCTTCAACCAGCTCCAATTCGAAACCCTAGAAATCTATCTCCTTCTCTCCCGCTAACAAGCCCTACCTCTAACCCATTCTCCCTTCTCTCTCTTATTCTCCTTCTTATCTCTCTCTCTGTAATGTGGCCGCCGTGGCTGAGCTCGCCGAGAAAAATCGCTACCGCGCCGGCGCGATCTCCGACCTCACGAAACTTCTCGTGCTCGTCCTTCAAAGACATTCAGAAACTAATCACCGAAGACTCCAGTTCCGAATCCATTCCTATTCCTCGTAGTCCTTCGCTCTTCCGGCGGATCCGGATCTCAACCTCGGTCCTCCGCGCCTTCGCCGCCGCAGCTCATCGGTGCGAAACGTCGATATCCACTCCGAAACCTACGCTCAAGCTACCTAACTCCGATCAGCGCATCACGATCTACTTCACGAGCCTCCGTGTCGTCCGCAAGACGTTTGAGGACTGCAAATACGTCCGGTCGATCCTGTGGTCATTCGGCGTTCCGATCGACGAACGCGATCTGTCAATGGACGCGAATTTTCTAGAAGAGCTCCAGACCATCACAGGGAAGAAGAAACCGAGCTTACCTTGCGTTTTCATCGCCGGAGAATTCATCGGCGGCGCGGAGGAGATCCGTCAGCTCCACGAGAGCGGGGAGCTGAAGCGACTCGTCAGAAATCTCCCGGTGATCGGATCGCACGTTTGCGATCTCTGTGGAGGACTTAGGTACGTGGTGTGTGATCAATGTGATGGAAGTCATAAGATCTATACCGTTAAATCTGGATTCAGGAGCTGTGGCGAGTGTAATGTGAACGGTTTGATTCGGTGTCCGGAGTGTTTCTCGGTGCACCCGCGCCGCATCTTAACATAGCTTCTTTGTAACAGAGAAGTTTTCCCTTTTTTTTGGATTTCCTTTTATGCCCTTCTGGTTAGGTTGATTTATTTAGAAAAAAAAAGACTAAAGATGTAATTATTGATGCAATGCTATAACTTAAAAGTGGAGCATGAATGGATGTTGATAGTTGATAGAATTTAGTATTTGTTTGGTGACCTGTTCCGGTATATCGGAAGTTATTGTGTATAATAAAATGTTAATGCTGATTTAAATTTTTAATTTTTAATGATTGATAGGAATATGGGTAAATACTAAACAATTAACAACTCACAACTCTGTTGTGTCTGTAATGTTGTATTAATTAAAGAGTCAATTATGAAGTGGGGATAAATGATTTGATTATGTATTAGTATAATTGATCTTATTATGAAGAGATAATGATTGTATAATAAAATCCATGATTTTTGTAATCAAAAGAGATTAGGGTCCGTTTGTTTGAAAAGAGATTACTGTTGTTTTGGTATTTTATTTTATTATTTTCAAATATATATTTGTTAATAAATATATAGAAATTAAAAATATATATTTTTATTTATAAACAAACTAGATAAATCGCAAATGAGATATGGATAAGATACATATGTGGATCAGATACAAATAAGATAAAATAAAAATTTGATAATTTAAATAGACCTTAAGATTATTTATAGACCATAAGGTGTTTAAAGAAAATAAAATAAAATAATTTAGAACATATAAAATAGGTAAATGTTAATTGGGTATTTGAATTTTAAATCAAAATTTAATTTGATATTTGAATTTTAAAAGGGTTGCTTTAATATCTTATTATACTTTTTATATTTATATTTATTTATTTTTTAATGCTGTTTGTTTTACTTATTGACATGAAATAAACAACATCTGGTAGAAAGTTTACTACTATCCTTAATAGTTATCACCACCTCGTTTGATTGGTTGGCTCTTTCAAGTTGGAAAATAAAAGAAAACGGTGTTTATAATGGTTACAGAAATAGAGAAAACGATGTTTGAGATAGTAAAAATAATTATAAAAAAATTGATTAAATATTCAATAAACGACTTCAAAATTTAGGTGTCACGTTAAATTTTTATGAAAATTCAGCTTTCATCTTAAATCATACAAACTAGCATGCTGCATTTGCATTATAGGTATGCCGAAAAAGGTAAATAATTAAATATATTATATTTTTGTATAATACTTTTCACAAATATCAAAAGCATTATACTTCTTTAATAGGTAATATGTTATTACATTTAATGATAAATTCTTCAATGATATCCTTTTTTACTAATTCTTCAATATTATTCTTTTCCTGAATTATATTGTGGTTAATAAAAAAATAAATATGTAAGAATTTTATTATAACTATAAAAAAATTTGATAAAACACCAGAAAAAAAATATATACACTTTAGTAATATAGATATACAACTTCTATAAAATCAAAACTCATCTCAAGGTGTCTAACGGATGAAATTACCTGTGATTTTGCAATTTATCTTAATATGGGTTATGTAGCTTGTTTCAAATATAGTTATAAAAATCTTATTACTGAGAAATCTCAAGATAAAATGGTACTTTTAATGTATGATGGAAATCCATAACGTGGTAGTGTGTGAATAACGGAAGTACGTGCTTTAGGCGTAACATTGTCGAGATTCTCGAAGGACTTTGTAAGGAGAACGAAAAGAGAAAGGGATGATTAATTGATGATAACGTTGGGCTTTTCTAAGTGAGGTCCCTTTTTCTTGTACTTGCTGGTGAGCACGGATATTATGAAAAGGATATAGGACAAAATCTTTATTTTAGGTCTTAAACTTTTAATCATGGAGTGATTTTTTAACTTTAAAATACCAGTTGGGACAATTATAGTACTTAATTACATTATGAGCATTAATATGAATGAAGGGTCCATGATCGATATGCAGGCACTGGACTGGAGGAACAAAAGTCATTAAGTAAATGGGAGAAGTGCCGTGTGCATCCTACAACTTATTTATTTGCTTGCTTAATAGGTGTCTTGTTCTTGTGAATAGCAGTAGAAAACTTATCCAAAATAAATTTTTACTTATCCCATAAAAAGAATAGCAATAAGAAAGGGCGACAGACCCAACTTACAAGTTGATTATGGAATAAGGAGGGCCAACTATGGGGAGTAAGATGCAAATGAATTAAGCTAATTTATACATTATTTGAGTTGGGTTTTATTTTATTTATGTTCAATTTAAGAATAATTAAGTCAAATTCAAATTTAGACTATTGGAATGGTTTCGATAATTTTCAATTGGATTAGTTTACAATCTTAATTGAACTTGAGTCAAGTATAAATATTAATCAAGTTTGACTTGAGTTTAGATATTAACAACATATTAATTAGAATTAAATATTAATTTTTTGGTAAACAAACCCTAAATGAGCTTAAAGAGATAGGGAAAGAAGATATAAGCCTAGATTTAATGTGCAGTTCGACTCGCTTCCTACTCTTCACAATCACCCAAATTGCCTCCAATCAAAAGACTTCACACTTTATTTATCTCAATCACACATGTTCAAACAGAGCATTATACTAGATTACAACACTCAGAAAATATAATATTTCTTTCTCTCTTAAGATGCTCTCTTATAGATAACAAATACAATATTAGACCACTAAATGATTTTCTCTCTTTGTAGATTTTTGTAATTTTATGAATAAGAGTACAAAGATAATGAGAAAGTTTTCTGATTTATTTGTTTGCAAATAAAAGCTCTAAATCACTTTTTCATCCGCCACTACTTCCTACCTTTGAATCTCCCAATGATAGAATATTTATACATTTTAAAAGTTTAAATGTCCGTTAGAGATATCTTAAAATCTTCAAGTATTAAATATGCATAACGACTTTTTCATACCTCATCGGCTTGTATTTTAAACTATCTCACCTTAGACTTATCGCGCTTTAAACTCGTCGCATATTTAATTTGACCCTCAATCAAGTTTGTGCTTATTTGGATTCATCAAGCCTTGGATTTGAACTATTACGTCTTAAGCATGTCACACCTTGGATTTAACCATCGACAAAGCTGTGCTTCTTTGAAATCGTCAAGCTTGAAATTTGACCTTGTCACGTCTTGGTGAATGAACTTGTTGAGCCTTCGATGAGACCACAACCAAGGTTGTGCTTAAGAATTTGTATATACTAATTTCTGCATAATCTCTAGAGAACAACATATATGCAAAACCACACATATATATTCTAGCATATTGTTCATCTTAATTGTTTGAATAATTAAATGTAATTTAATAGTTAATTGTGCAACAAATTGTCTTATCGAAATTTACATTGAACATACAAGTTCAACACTTTTCTCCATCAATATTGATATATCACAAATGTGTTATATGTCATTGTCATATCACCATCATACCAATATTATTAGTAATTTTATTTAAATTTTATCATTATATATTTTAATTGGATAAAATAATGAAAAATTAATATGTATTTAAAAATTGCTGCTTTTTTTCGAAAAAGAACAAATAAATATGCTCATAGATTTATATATTAATTGACTTATATATAAAGAAAACAAAGTTGAAGCCATCATAGGTCATTGTTGACCACCCAATAGTGACAATGACCTTTTTACTTTGATGGTTGCAACTTACCTTAAAAAATAAGCCATATGACCTATCTCTAGTGGTGGGTGGTAGTACACTTTTGTGATGGGTAATGTCCAGGGTAATGGTATCCGAAATAATATATTGTCCTTGTTGATGGCAAATTTAGTGGCAGCTTCTATGGGAATATTATTTTATTTTTGGGCATTTAATTATTTTTTAAGAATTATTTATGTGTGCATTTATCTATATAAAAACATATTCACATGTAATTATGGTATTAGCAAGATAACACTTCAGAAGAACAAGAACTTCCACATGTTATTAAGACTCAAGATCAAAAGAAAAATATGTTTATTTCTTGTGTTATTAATCGTAACATATTACATGCTCTAAATAATTATTAAATGCTGTGTGAAAATATTTGTATCTTTATTTACTTAGATTTTTTTTTCTAATTATTTATTTTTTTATACTTTGGATTTGGGTCCCGTTGAGTCTCATGGGTGTGGGTTCGTGACTCAGTGGGATCCCAGCTGAGTATAGACCCAATGACATGGGCTGTGGTCCGGTTCTAACCTTGTTGATATTGGGTTGAATCTGGCCGGTTAATGGATAATATCTTGCCCGTGTCTAAATTTAATTATTTTGTTGAGTTCTGCTATGAGTCAGAGCATAGAGATGGGCGACAGTTGATACCTAAATATGAAGTGAATTAACACTGAAACAAATTATGCATGAGATGGGCCAAAGTTAAATCGAACTAAAAGATAATAAATTTACAAAAGCGTCAAATGCCAACCAAGTGATGGCAAATGAAAACCATATAATTCAATGGGCCTCCATTTAAGGTAATTTCACACAACCAACGTCTGATGGCCAAAAAAATTTTAATCACTTTGCAAAGGGTGTCTAGTTGAGATGAAAGCATTTAAGTCCACGGAAGTGTGCCTTGGTCCATGTAAGTTTGTCCAATGGAAACAACCGGACCCGGCACCATTACCTAAACTATTTGTATAATGTTAATTTTACATTTGAGGTTTCGATTTATAAAATGCCATGTCTAGTAGAGCTTTTATTTATAAAATTTTGTATCTTAATGCTGTGTTTGGTAACTTTGGGAACTGTGGAAAGTTGCGAAAATGAGCGAAAAGAAAAAAAGTAGAAATGGGAATGAGTGAAAATGAAAATATGTAGTAACTTTTATGTTTGATAACTTATGAAGGAAATGAAAGGAGAAAAATAAAAATAAAATTAGTGATTGATAAAATTATCTTTGTATCATGTTTATAAAATAGTAGTAGAAGGGACAATTTTGTAACTTTAACAATTTTTCATTACTTTCCTCCACTTTCCCTCTGATTTTGGGCTGAAAATAAAGTGAGGCAAGAGCAGAAATGTTTCTTTCCATTTTCATTGTTTTCTTTTATTTTCCACTCTCACTTAAATACCCAAACATAAATTGTCCACCCCTTTTTTATAGCTTTCCACTATCTTCCACAGGTTTTCAATTTTGCCAAACATAGCTTAAGTTTGAACTACTACATGCCTAATTTACCACCTTCATAAAAAGGTGGGACCATCAAGAGTACAAGATTGGGGTAGAGTAATAGAATCTACAAAAACCAAAGATTGATTGACAATAAAATTTAATAATTTTAATTTTAAGTATAAAATTATTAAAAAAATTATATTCAAATAGTGATTTTGACATTGTCTCATATCTTCATTTCTCAGATGGAGTAATATTTGATATTATATTATAAAAACACACAGGAAGTTGTTAGAGCATCTTTCTATGAGTTAAATGGTATTTAAGAACTTAAAATTACATTAATTAAACATATTCATAAAGATTCATTTTTTTATGCTGCACTAATCTCCTGGTTGCACTGAGTCATGATGTTAAATAAATATTGATGAACTATTCCACATTCCTCACTAGATTGATATATTGTTTGATATATATTCACCTCTCGTTTCACATGAAATATCTCAATTTTCTTATGATAAAAGTTTTCTATTTTTAATTTATAACATTTGCATATTTCTAAAGTTCATCTTTATATCTAACCAAGTAAATACCGGTGTATATATTATCCATAAATAGTGTTTGTCCTCTAGTTAATAATCTCCATTCAATTCTTATGAGACCAGTATTCAATGGCTCACATTATATATAATTGGATGGTCGCATGATGGACCGTGAAGCTTCCATCAATTTAAATATATGTGTTCTTCTTTCTACTTAGAATCTTGATGAGTGATGATTGAAGTTATTTGAAGTTGTTTGATGAGAGTGTAGAAGAGTAATGATGTTTTCATGTTGATGGGAGTATATGATGGATTGTATCTGACTTTTGTCGAGTTTTAATTGATTTAGAACATGTAAAAATTGTTGATTTGAAGTATGAAAATCGAGGATTTTTCAAAATGGACGCTGCCTTATTTTTTCCAATCTACATGGGCTCAAGCATGGGCGTGCACAGGCGTGCACAAGCCTGTGCTGAGCATGTTGCAAGGGAACATCAGTTTTGGGCACTTTTTCTTGCCCAACATAGCCTCGAGCACGGCCGTGGACAAGGTCGTGTACCCTACCCTGTTAGGCCTTTTATAAAAAAAATAATAATATTAATAATTTTTGTTTGAAATAATTTTATTACTTTACATGTTTTTTCTTAATTGTTTCTTAATTTGTGATTAATTAGAAAGCATATATGAGCCTATTATGAGTATAAAACTAAGATATGATATTATATGAGTTTCATTTGAATTTAATGAATGTTTAATACTTAGTAACTATTTGTGATGAATATTCAAGTGAAAAGTTGTGATATTGATATAAAATGAATTTCTTGTAACAGCTTCATATCCTCTTTTGAGTGGGTCTACTGATCATTCACGTAATAAATCAGATACTACAGGTATGTAGTTACTTGCTTGTGATTTGTTAAGTTAGGCATATTTTAATGAACTTAACTAAAGATAAATTGAAGATTGTTTGAAATTGGTTGTGTTTGAGTCACTGAATCTAGTCCGAGGAGTGGTAACCTTGTCCGAGCAGACACGGTAATTAGGTGCTTATGTCACTGATGTCATGATGCAATGACTTTATACCATGATTCAATGTGACTCTTAAATGGCTAGGCAGATAATCGATGGGGTAGATAGTATCGGGGTGATATTTGCTTATTCTTAAGAAGAAATAATATGATTTAGTTCACATTTACGAGACCGGTTGAATTAGATGATATTATAGATTAAGTTAAGTAAAGTTGTGTAATGGCTATTAACCCTAAATAATATTACTATTCTTTTCCGTTAGATATAGAGGATATAGGTATCCGGGATACCTTTATTAACTCCCTGAGCATCTACTGTTACTCGGGACCTCTAGATTTCCAAGATTAAATCAGAGTTTGAATACTCTAGTATTGCTTTACTCACTTAATCAAAGATAATTAAATTGATGATTGTTGCATTTGCATTTAGTTTATGTGTGCTTGTCATTCGTATTTGCTTGTGTTATTACGTACCAGGCTTTTGGCTCACGTTGCTACTTTGCAAGTGATGTCGATGATGAGTGCTATGATGATATTGGTTATAGGATTGGCTGGGAAGCCTTCATGGATGAGTGAGATAGATAGGGATTCCCTTTGATTATCAAGAATGTTTACTTTAAGTTGTCTAAAAGACTTTTGAGATGCAAATTTTGTGTAGTTAATGGCTTGTTGGTTAAGCCATGGTTTGTAATATAAGTTTCAAGTTTATTTCTTGTAAATTTTATGTCCAAGTAAGTTTGTAAGCTTTTGAAGTGTCATGGTTTGACACTAATGTAATATTATGTGTATATATAGTTATATATGTATGTATGTTGATCTACTCATGTTGAGGAGTAGTATCAGTTGAAAGTTTTGTGAGTATTGTAACAAGCTTAAACAAACAATCGATACAAACTTTATTTTTTTAGACAACCTTACATATAATACTTAAGTGTTTTATAATACTTAAGTATTATATGTGATTGGGGACTTAGCATTCTTAATCAAAATGGGATTAAGTAGGCTGAGTCCTTACACATACACTAAAGCCTTGAACTCATTTATAGAAAAAATAAATACTTGAACAAGTTATGAGAATTTTGACAAGGTTCTAGTGTCTGATTCTTTTAAGCACCTCACGTTCAGCTAATAAACTTCTCGAAGCACCATACCTCTTAAGATCAAATACCTTTATCGCTACAATTTATTCAATTGTTTCTAAACAAATATACTAAAGCTATTGCTTCTAAGCTTATTAGTAGATGAAAAACCATTTGTAGCTTTTAAAAGACTTTGGTAGGATAACCTTAACAAAGGATCACTTGAAGCATTTTCCAGAATTGTATTTTGCTTCTTTTTTATTAAACAAGAAAGTAAGATACAAAATAAAGATAGTATTCCATAAGCGCCACCTAACACACCAAGTATGACTTTTGTAGCAGCATGAGAAGCTTTCTTATGTGAGGATTCGATGTTACATTTTGGCAAACTTAACTTAGGTATACCACAACACAATTTCTTGTTTCTAATGATTGAGAATCTACTTGCATTTTTAAAAGATCTATCTTCTAGCACTAGGCCTTCTAAATCGTTGTATGATAGATTTAAATTCTCCAAGAACATCAAGTTAGCCAAAGAGATAAATTTTTCTAAGAAAGATCCATCACATTGATGCTTTGCAAGGAATCTAAAGATGAAGAAATCATGCCTTCAAAGAATTTCTCCTGCATATGTAATTCTTGCAATTTAAAACATTTTTGTAGACTTACTGGAATTGTTTGAGACAACATGTTTTTGGATATATCTAGCAAGTTGAGATTCTCAATTTTTTTTTCCTTTTTTTTTTTGTTCTAGGAGGGGACTAACAAGATGGTTTGGCGACATGTTCATCTCTAACAATGATGAGATTCAAAAAATTTATGGGGGTAAATTTCCGATCAAATCATTTGCACTAAGATACAAATAATTCAAATTTCTACACGTGCCTAAAGTATAAGGTATTATGCCTTGAAGCTTGTTATTATCTAATGTTAGCCAAATCAACTGCTTCAAATTTCCAAGAGAAGGATGGAATATTCCTTGATAACTTGTTACCATGTGTATATAAATTTCCTAACATTTTAAGATTTCAAATACTTGAAGGAATTTCACCTGACAATTGATTTTCTTATATCCCTAGTTGCTCTAAGTTAATGATATTTCTATTTCAGTAGGAATTGGCTCTAAGATGCTATTACCTCAATGCCTCACAACACGAAAATTAGGCTTTAGTCACACTTAATAAATGTCATTGCATATAGAACAATCATTGTCAAATACATTCTGTCAGTTTAATAAATGTGGTTGATAAATATTGTAAAAGGTGCATCACAGATTGATTTGATGACGTTAAAAAGGTAAGCATTGATAGCAAAAAATTGTTTGTCAATTTGAATGTAAAACGTGACATTTAGACATGGCTAGTAGTAACATAATTGACGACATTTATTAGACATTTTTCGTCCTTTTTTAAACATCGCAAATAGTGGTATTTAGTGACATTTAGATATAACCAATATTATATATTTATGGTGTCTAAACGTGACCAATGAATTGTACATATACCATGTAAATGTGACTACTCCATTAAATTAACAACATTTAAACGTGACCATTGACACACATTTGAGAAGGTTAAACGAAACTATATAACTAATATTAGCAACATTTAAATGTGACTAATATACTAAATTTCTAGCATTAGGCATTACCATCACACTAAATTGATGATGTGACATATGAATGATAAGTTACCGATTTTGTTAAGTAATGTTCCTCTAAAATTGTTGTATGCTATTAACAATACCTCTAAGTTTGTGTTATTGGTTAAAGAGCACAAAAAATCTAATTCATCAATGCCTCCATTTCCATGATGATTGTCGTTCATCACAAATGACATAAGATTGTGTAGATTTTCCAAGAAGGAAAATTACCAATAAAATTATTTTGGCTAGCTTCAAAAAAGACCAAATTTGAGGCAATAGATAATGAAATAGGGATACATCCTGTAATTTGATTCTTCCAAATATAGAAACTCTGGAGAATTGGAAGAGTATTGAATAGGTCAAGAGGAAGACTTCCATGAATCTCATTATCAGGAATCTCAAATGTTAACAAAGAGAAAAGATTATATTGAGGGAGGAATATATCTTAAAATTCTATTTGCTCCTACTCTAACCTGTGCGAGTCTATTTAGTTATCAAAGTGTATCAGAAAGGACATTAGTTAATTTTTTCTTAATTAGACTTAAATTTTCTAAATTTGAAAAGTTGCCAAATGAAGGAGGGATTTGTCCATGTAAGTTGTTTTTACGTAATTAAAGATAAATAAGTTTTGTTAAGGAGCTGAGGTCCATAGAAATCTCACCTTCAAAATGATTGCCACAAAAATCTATTTTCGCGAGGTTATAACAATTGGACATGTTGTAGGGACTTGTATCTGTCAATGAATTATTATGCAACCTAAAAAACCCCAATCTTTGAAGGTAGCCTATTTCAGTAGAGATAATACACTAGTACATATAAGGTCATCAAAGGTGAATTTGTTTCTCTTAGTGGGTCTAAAATTCACTTGATTTGGTCTATTGAGGCAATACAATCACCTTAATGTGGTCACCTAAAAATATTTGCCATGTTTTGGCAATAGAGGCAAAGTTTGCCTCATATATATCAGTAGAGGCAAAATTTGCCTCTTGATTATAGTGAGATGAGTTGCCATAAAAAGAGGTGACACTCTGCTATCAAATTAGTTCTCTACATTTTTGTTTTTTTCATATCAATACCTAGGTGAATTTCGCCACTATAGTAATTTTTTTTTTTAAATTTCACAATTGAGACAAATTTCTCTTGAAAGATTCAGCATTGAGGCTTTTGTAGCCTCTTACATTATTTATTTATTTTTTAAAAATTTATGGTAATTTTTTTTCCTAGTTGTGAATTTTTTTAAGTATTTAATTAAAATTTCACATGTTAAATTTAAATGGTTAATTTTTCTTTTAATTTGTATAAAATAATTAATTTTTACAATGGAACAGTATAATTGTTGTAAAATAATTAATCACCATTAAGACACATAAACATGTACCAGTATTATGTGTTAATCTAATATCCATAAAAAAATAGTTAATATTAATAATAAAAATGATTTAATATACAAAGATGAAATCATTAATTAGTACCACTAAGACATAGTAACAAATATTGATAATATGTTATTCAATACTTGAAAAGCAACATAAAAAACATGATAAATAATTAAAACAACATAAAAAAAACTAGTTAATAAAGACAAATCATACAAAAGCAAGCTATAGATGAAGAAAATTCAGAATAGAAAAATGATTGACCGATAAAAATTTAGAGTGAATGAATAGTAAGTAGGGAGAGGAAGAAGCGATTTTTATATAAGGTAATGTAGAAGCGAAATTCACGTTAAACATATATTTGAGACAAAATTCGCCTCTGTTCAACTAGAATGAGGTGATATTCACCTTTAATAAACTCGTCCCAATCTAAAATTCAAATGTCGTGCCACAATTTTGCAGACACATGTTTACAATTTTTTTTTCTAAATTGCAGAGCAACAAAGGCGACAATTGCGTTTATAAATTGTTTTAGGCGAGTTTTACATGAACTGTGTGGATTTCTTTTTTTGCACGATTCGTCACTACCCTTTGTTTTCCAAATAAACAATATATATATCCAAGAAAATAACTTCTATATACAAATTATATTCATTTTGTGTTAACAGATATTAAAGAATTCTATATATTAATATTTAACAAAATACATACATATATACATGTTTTCCCATCATTGTATTATATTGGATATATATTTTATCAATAATTTTCATGTTTTTTAAATATTTGATTTGTTAATCTCATAATAATAAGCGACGAAAATTTTACTTTTGAAATTATATAAGGTATTCGATATAAAAAGAGATAAGTAGTCCCAACCATACAATCAGTAATTAAAACTAGAGTTCTCAACCCAATTAAGATAATAGAAATATTACAAGTCCATATATAAAAAATAGCATAGCCAATATTACATAAAAACCAACATAACATAGTCTGCTAGAAGCCTAGCGTCATCTACTAAACTAATGTTGATGCACCAAGTCGATCTAGAACTAAGGGTGGGTAAAAAACAAATGGAACTGAATCAATTTGTAGCCAAACCGAATTGAACCGAACTAAACCAAACCAAAAATATGTTTTTTTTTTTAATAATTAAGTTAAAAAATTTTCCAATATGAACCAATCCATAAATTTATGGTTTGTTTGGAAGGGTAAACCAAACCAATCTGTAAAACCAAACCAAACTATTTTAGAAACATATAATAACATTTTACTTATGAGTTATAACTATAAATTTTTTATGATGATCAATTAAATGTCATATATGTTCATATGATTTTATTTGATATTTATTATTTGGTGAATATTAATTAAAATTAACTTGTTCATGTTGAAATTTGTTTTTTAGGATCATGATATATATATATATATATATGTTGATGATGAACTATTGCTTTTTTAATAGTTTTTAACTTTATAATGTATGAAGTTTATTTATTTAGTTATAAACTCTTATTATGTATTAATTATATAATGTATTTTGTCAATAGATCATTTTATTCTTTGATGACTTTTGTTGATAGATGACTTTTTACTTTGGTTAAATTTATTAGCAGATAATTGACTTGATATTTTTATTAAAAATTATAAATTATAGCTTACTATGTATTAGTTAGTGAATATATTTTATTGATGAATAATTGATTTTATAGAAGACTATAAATTAAAAGTATGATGAATTCATAAAATATTTTATCATGATTTACAATATAAACTTTGTAAAGTGATATAAATATTTAAATATCTACACAAATATAAAAAACTGAAACAAAAAAATTATTTTAGTTAGAATTTTGATTTAATCCATAATAAAAATCGAACCAAACCTTGGTTTGGGATGGAAAAAAAAAAAACATAAATTATGGTTTGGTTTGGTTTGATTTTAGGAAAAATAGAACCAAACTAATATGTGCCCACCCCCATCTAGAATTGCACATCGTCTGGGATGCGGTGGCATAAATAGTAGAAGGTGATGGTTGGTGGTATCCATACGCCAATGGGTGATATTGCTGACTTGAGCCAGATTAGAAGGCTGGTGTTGCTGATGTCCGGGGTGCAAAGCCCGATGCATTGGGATATCTCTGCTACTGTTGGGAGCTACTAGGAGATCCCTGTTATTTGGTAGGATTTGACGTGCTGGCTGGCTAGACATCCCTTAATGGGTATAATATGATCGTAGAGGTCGAGCTAGCGGGGTGAAGGGTGCAAGTTTTTAGCTCGGATGGCCTGGGTCAAGTCCACCAGCAAGGCTACTCATGTATGGTGGAGGCTGAGAGTATGGCGTATACAACTCATATGATGGCATTGGAGGTCGGTCCGTATGCCTCTCCCATAAGCGCTCCATATTTTCAATTTTGTGCCTTAGCATATGGATCTTGCTATTCGAGTTCACAAAAGTCTCATCTTGAGGCTGATCATAGTAAGAACGCCTTTCCTTAAGGATTGGAGCACTGTACGCCCTACTTCGTTGATAGCCAGACCTGTGGCCTAAGACTTTCTCCATGATAACAACGTTACTCATAGGCTCTTGGCTAGTTGTGGTAGCAATAGCATCCTCCTGGGCCCTTTGCTTCTCTATTTATGTCTAATTTCAAAAGATGAACAGTAGTTATGCTATTAATATGAAGATATCGAAAAAAATATATTATTATATAAATAAATATCGAATAAACTTACATAATAAGCAGTGACCTCCAGTGACTGTCACTCATTTGTAGGTATCCCATTCTTCTTCTTAATGTGGGTATACCGGCAATGCCTTATGGGTGTGAAGTTTTGAAATATACAACAAAAAGTTACTAAAACTCATAAATGTACATAATACTAATATTAACCCTACATTCTTCTCTACTCATTATTATTATCGTGTGATGGGATGTCATTTTCCTAGTCGCTGCCTACACCATTACTACCCTTGCTAGGGTTTGGTAAGCGTGCTATTTTTTTAAGTCAATAAAGATGAGATTGATTGGAATTGTCTAAGACCTTGTAACTGTCTGTTGCAGAGGCTTGTTTGTATTGAGCTACTCCTCCATATCACCCTTGTAAAGGGGTTCGGTTTGGATAAGTCCTTAAGTAAATATATATCTGTGGTGTACTTTTTGGACAACTTTACAGTCCCTAGAACGTTTTCTCAAGTCTTTAATGTAAAATACTTGTTGGACATGCTCTATAAGAATGTATGAATCTTTGTCAGACCATGTCCTTTGCTTGTTGATTGAGATGGGTCTCTATTGATGCTTTTTCGTTTGTTCTGGTTGATGTGAAACCACCTATACTTGAACAAAAACACACGCTTGGACCCTATGTAATTTATTTGAATAACTTCAGTAAGTCTCACGCCCCGAGGGGTACCCTAAACATGGCAGTCCGCTGTACATAATACTAAAGCCTAGGAATGACTACCTCAGTCATGCAAAGCTTCCATATCATGTACAAGGCATACATCACAACCAAGGGAACGCATCGGAGTAGCGCAATTTGTATTGATAATAAATAAGTAACAAGACAAAAAGAATACTTATCATAAAACATAAACATATTAAATTACAATTCTTAGGGGCATATCTCTCTATTGTCTTCAAATAAATATACATCACTAATCATATAAGTCATTACATTTAAAGAACCTTACAAAATTACTTCATCTTATGATTCCATTTCCTTCATAGAAGCTTAACATATCTCCATGACATTCTTAACGTCATGATCCTCAATTTATTCTATGGGTATACCTGTTTCAACAAAATCTATAGGGGTATAAGTTACAACTAGCTTAGTGAGATATTCTTTTTCATTTGCACCATGTTTTCAAACAAGTTCATTTAGACTTTCACGCATATGCTATGCATACAATGCAACAACCACATGATTACGCAAATATATATAGTTATCCAGAAACTATATATAGAACGGATTTACCCCTCCGTATCAAAGGTTAGGGAATCGGGATTGAAGATCCTCAACCTTCTACTGCTAGTCCTCAGGTCCTCACCCACAGCGTTCGGTTGGCTCGACTCCGAACCTAGAGTCGCTTTCCCCGAGTGATTTGGATTCTCCAGGAAGGAACATAGCCCAAGTCACCGCACGATCACAGCTAATCCAACTCTACACGTAGGAGTAGTAGCCTTCCGAAAAAGATGTGACTCGATGGATGCTATGCGTGAGCGTTTTGGTTTTCTTAAGCCAAACCTTATTAAGGTTTATTAGGGGCGATCAATCAATTTAGCAAACAATAAACAGTCATACCAGTAAGTAAACAAAATCATTTAAACATATTCTTAATTCTCATTTCACGCATAAACATAGAATCACATATATACACATAATCCCGAATTCCCAAAATATATATCCATTTTTATCTTTTCTTAGTATACTAATGCTACTACTTTACAAGCACAAGCAAGGTAACGAAATTAGGAGGAATAACTCACTCGTCCATTTTGCGATCTTCTTAGTTGTAGTAATCCTCGGGTAGGGTATTCTTGTATCCTTCGTCACCTAGACAAAAGAAATACCCGAGATAAGTATTTCGTAGAAATTCTACTTAAACTTTCTAATTCTATTTCATTAGGTTCGTCAAAATTCGTATAGAATGAAATTCCAATTTAAAATGGCCATCACTTGCTCATTTTAACTCGGAATCTCGCATATAATATACTGTTTTCTACCTATTCGAAAATATCTATCCATTTCTAAGGTTATCTTTGTCATATAAGGTCATTTAGGCTCTGAAAACGTTGGGTACAGATTTAAAACGAATATTTCTAGATTTTTGCAAAAACCATTTTCTAACTCAATCTTTATTTTAAAGAAAAAATCCTTTTGTAACAATATATATAATATATATATATATATAAATGTATGTTTGATAAATACTTTGAGTATATAGGTAAGCTCACTTTATATGCAAAAATTCTAATGGTAGTGTCTCAACAATTTATTTCATAAAACAATTCATTTGGGGTTGTTAAAACTTTAACTTTGATGATTTCTTTTCAAGTATTTGAAGAAACTTTATATTTTCCTAGTTTGTTATAAATGAGTATATTCTTATTTTATTTTCTTCATTCAAGTAAATTTTTCCTTATTCTTTCATAAATTTTATTTCTAGTGATTAAAAATCAAATTTATCAAAAGTATATTAAGTTGTTGAAACCTTTTTGTATTTATAATGGTTTTAGAAAATGAGTCTTGTCTTCTTATATTTATTATTTTAAAATATAAGTTTTCGTTTTCTAAAACTTGTTCTTTTATTTCTTTTAAAAAGAATAATCTTTATTGATAAAATCCATTATTGTTAATCTTACTTTATTTATATTCTTTTAAAAATGAGTTTTCTTTTAGAAATTTAAAAATCATTATTTTTCTTAAATGGGTTCATAACTTTATGAGTTGATTTTTATCTTAACTTTAAAAACTAGTTTGTTTCTTAGTTTTGTCATGGAGTTTAAAAGAGTTTAAATCTTATGCTTTTTGCAAAAACTTTTAATATTAACAAATTATTTTACTAAAGCTTAGGTTAACACAATATACAAAGAAAATATTGTTGGTTTTTCTCAATTATAGATTTTGATGATAACAAAAAGAATGAAATAACAATTATTTTGAGTTGTGTTTGTCAGAAAATTTGTCAAGAAGTTTAGAAATTAATTCTTTACACAACTCAGAAGAATACTCAGAAAGTTAGGCAGAAGGTACATTGCTTATAAACAAGTTCTTAAACCAAGGCAGAAGGTATATCAGAAGCAAAGTCAGAAGGTACAATATAATCTGCAGAAGGTATATCAGAAGCAAAAGTCAGAAAGTGTGATATAATCTTTTATGAAGAAAAACAAGTTTTAATCGATCCATTGAAGACCTAGCTCCAAAGATTGGATGTATTTGGGAAATATATTCAATCTGTTCCACATAAGTTGGTTCAATATCCACAGGGTTTTCATTTTATGGATTTAAATATAATCATGACAATTCAAGTTTATTTCTTATTCTGAATATTTTGGATGAATTGCATAAGAGTAAATGAAGGAAATATATATTACATAAATAAAGGATAAGACACAAGCGAGAAATTATAGAGCTGTCTGAAATCAGATTAGAATCAATAAATCTGATGAGCGGTAATAAAAGAAGATGAAGCATGAACAGTGACAGACGAGTTCAACGGAAAAGTGATTCGAATTTCTTTTGTTTGAGAATTTTATGTAGGATTATAGTGATTTGAGGTTATCCCAATCTTATGGAAGTTTATCAGATGTTCTAATTTCAAAAGCAAGGCAGATTATGAAGATAAACTTGAAGGGATTATGCCAAACGAAAAATATGGAAACAGAGCTTATCATATCGTCTTTCTCGGAAATTTGAAATTGAGGCTTATCTGGAAAATTCAAATTCGAACGTTGAAGGAAACAAATAAAATCCAGGAGCTTCAAGTAAAAAATAACAACACACATAGAGGATAACATTTCGAAAAAGAAAAAAGAGCGAAATTGTGTATTCGTTACTGTTCATCTTCTTCGTTGCAACACTGTAGAGGATTGTTATTGTTTTCCTCAGATTTTGAATTACTTAGTTTGAGTGATTGTGAGTTGCAAGTAGGCTCAGTAGTTTGATTGTTTAAGAGAATCAAGCTGAGTGAATTGTGAACTTCTTGTAACGATTTTCATTGATTGGATTAGTGGAACAAAATCGGTGTGGATTACCGGTGACCCTGCTTGGAGCTGGAAGAGAGGATTGACGCTCAAGGCGGAACCTCTATATATCGAATTTGCTATCTCTTCTCTCATCTCTTTTTTTTTTCGTGCAAATTTAATTTCACTTGCTGCATGTGTTCTTGAGTCAGAAAGTGAAGCAGAGAGTAGTGTAATTATTGTTCTTGAGTCAGAGGGTTAATCAGAGGGTATTTCAGAAAGTTCCAAGAAGAAAACATTTAGAACTCAAACTTATTTTTCAAGTGCTTGAGCATTGTATTTTGATCTATTGTGTTGTTTTTAAGTGTTCATTTGTGATTTTCACATTTACGAGAAAAATCTAAAGCCATTTTATAGTATAATCAAGTGGTGTGAATTTTGTTTGAAATTATTTTTAAAAACAAGTTTTTATAACCAATTCACCCCCCTCTTGGTTATCTTTTCGGGACCAACAATTGGTATCAGAGCGGTTCTCATTTATTTTATTTGAGTGATCTTTTCAAATGGCTGAAAATAACATTGCTATTAACCGAGCTCCATATTTTGATGGATCAAATTACCTATATTGGAAAATGCGCATGTCTACCTATGTGAAAGCTAATGACTATGCTTCTTGGCAGGTGATTGCATTTGGAGATATTCCAGTGACTATGACTGATGATGATACATATACTACTGCTGAATTAAGGATCATAGAAAGGAACAACACGGCTAAGAATCTCTTACTTACTACAATAGCTCCTTCTGAATTTTATCTGATTTCTTCTTGTGAAACAGCAAAGGATATTTGGGACACTTTATCTAATACTTATGAAGGAACTAACACGATCAAGGAAACAAAAATCAATTCCTTGATACAACAATATGAATTGTTCAAGATCAAGCCTAATGAGAAAATAAAAGAAGTTTTTAATCGCTTTACTGCTATTACTAATGAACTAACCTCTCTTGGAAAGAAGATGAATGATCCTGATCTTGTCAGGAAAATACTCAGGATTTTACCAAAGTCATGGGATGCAAAAAAGACCGCGATTGAGGAAGCTCAAGACTTGAACAAGCTGAGCCTAAGTCAATTGAGGGAGAAATTGCTAGCCTATGAGTCACATCTTCACACGACAGAGGAAGTTGAAGAAAGTCCAAAAGCAATAGCATTCAAAGCAAAGAAAGTAGTCAATGATGAATCTGATTTTGATGATGATGACTTTGAGGAAAATGTCGGCATATTAGCTAGAAGATTGAACAAGTTCTTCAAAGGTAAGAAATTCAAAAATTTCGAAAAAGATAACAAATATGTTTCAGGAAAGAACTTCAAAGAAAAGGAAGAAAAGAAGGAAAAGAAAGAAATTGTTTGCTATGAATGCAAACAACCAGGCCACATCAAATACGAATGTCCAATTCTTAAGAAGAAGATGAAGAAATTCAAAAAGAAAAGTCATGCAATGATGGCTACATGGAGTGACCTCGACGCCTCAGAAGGTGAATCAGAAGGTGAAAGTGAAGACGAAGAAGAAGCCAACCTTTGTCTTATGGCAGCTTCCGAGGTATGTATTGATTCTGATGAAGAATTGAGTGAATCTGACATGTATTCTGAAATGAAGAAACTTCTTAGAGCACTTAAAAAGGCAGATTCGAAGATATCTAAACTAGATATTGAGAATAAAGCATTAAAGAATGAGAAGGATGTTATGCGCCAAACAAACAAGTTAATCATTGATGAAAATGATATGTTGAAAAATGATAATGAGAAATTGTTTAATAAAACGATGTTTTAAGGAAGAAAATGAAGTATTAAAAAACGAAATAAGAGAACTAAATGGTCGAGTAGAGGATCTGTCACGATCTATCAAGAACACGTTCAACAAATTTAATGAGAGTGATAAGAAGTTGAATATGTTAATTAATAGTCAAAGACCTTCATGTATAAAATCTGGGATTGGATATGAATCTGGTAGTTCTTCAAATAATGTAAAAAGGACAACATTTGTTAAAGCCCAAAGATCTGGAAATGTCGAAAGTACTGTTCATCATCTTAAAAACATCAAGAACAGCGACGGCAGAGGCAGACTCAGAAGGTATAGCAGAGGGAACAGGTATGAATCTAACATTTATCCAAAACGAAATCACTATCAAAAATCAAATCAAAGGTATTATACACATACATATTCATGCTCTTTTTGTAACAAAATAGGTCATATTGAAAAATTTTGTTTCTACAAAAGAAACAAGCTCAGTACATATCAAGTTAAGAAACAAGATAAAACGAGCTTGATTTTTAAAGAACCCAAGTTTGTTTGGGTTCCTAAAAGGGTTTGATCACCTTGTTTATATTTTGTAGGAACAAGGAGCAAAAATAAAAGGAACATGGTACTTGGACAGTGGATGTTCAGGCCACATGACTGGAGATGCTTCCTTGTTTACTAGTCTAATATGGAAAGAAAAAGGGTATGTGAGATTTGGTGATGACAGTCGTGGTAAGATAATTGGTCAAGGAACAATTGGTTATTCTCCTTACATGATTGAGAATGTTTCTTTGGTTAAAGGTTTAAAACATAATCTCTTAAGTATAAGTCAATTATGTGATAAAGGTTATCAAATAAATTTTGAAAAGGACAAGTGTTTTGCATACGATTCTAATGGAATTAAATTGTTTGAAGGATTTAGAAAAAGGAATGTGTATCTAATTACTCCATCTGATATGAGTATTGAATATTGCTTCTTATCTATGAATGATAGTATACATGTTTGGCATAGAAAACTTGGTCATGTAAATTTCAATCACTTAGAAAAACTTTCAAAAAGAAATATTGTTGTTGGTTTACCTAAAATAAACATAAAGCATGATGTAAAGTGTTCAACATGTTTAAAGAACAAGATGGTCTCAGTTTCTCATAAATGTATAAATGTGATTTCAACAAAAAGACCTCTTGAGCTTTTGCATCTAGATTTGTTTGGACCTACTAGAACTAGGAGTCTAGGAGGTAGCAAATATGGACTAGTCATAGTAGACGATTTTTCTAGATATACATGGGTGTTCTTTTTAAAACACAAATCTGACACTTTTGAAACATTTCATAAGTTTGCTAAACAAATTCAAAATGAAAAAGGACTATCTATTATTTCATTAAGAACTGATCATGGAACGGAATTTGATAATGCTATGTTTATCTCATTTTGTGAAGAACATGGAATAAGTCACAATTTTTCAGCACCTTATACACCACAACAAAATGGTGTAGTAGAAAGAAAGAATAGAACTATTCAAGAGATGACTCGTTCTATGTTAAATGAAAGCAAAATAGCTGAACATTTTTGGGCTGAAGCCGTTTCAACTGCATGTTATATTATGAATAGAATATACATTAGACCTCTAACTACAAAAACATCATATGAATTGTTTCGTGGTAGAAAACCATCAGTATCATATCTTCATATTTGGTTGTACATGTTTTGTGAAAAAGAATGCACATAATCTTGGAAAATTTGATGAAAGATCTGATGAAGCAATTTTTCTAGGATATTCACAATATAGTAAAGCATATCGTGTTTATAATAAAACAACAAAAGTAGTTGAAGAATCTATAAATGTGCGATTCATTGATATGAAAGATGATTTGATGATGATGAATGCTTGCACCTATGAACAAAGATAACCGTTTTACTTCTGAAGTGAAAGGAAGAATAAGTTCTGATATGTCAGAAAGTAAAGCAGAAGGTACTTTGGAGAAAGATCAACAATCTGATATATCAGAAAGTAAAGCAGAAGTAAAGCAGAAAGTAAAGCAAGGTAAGCAGAAAATAACTTCTGAAAATCCTGAAAGCTCAAAAGTGTGGAAATACAAATCATCTCATCCATCTTCATTAATTATTGGTGACATAGAATCTGGAACAAGAACTAGATCAAGATTACAAGACTTAGAGAATCATTTTGCTTTGCTATCTGAAATTGAACCTAGTAATATTGAAGAAGCATTAAAAGACAATAATTGGATAACTGCTATGCATGAAGAATTGAATCAATTTGAAAGAAATAATGTCTGGGATTTAGTTCCTAGACCTACAGACAAATCAATCATTGGTACTAAATGGGTTTTTAAGAACAAACTAGATGAAAATGGTAAAATAGTTAGAAATAAAGCTAGACTTGTAGCTAAAGGATATTCTCAGGAAGAAGGAATAGACTATGATGAAACTTATGCACCAGTAGCTAGATTGGAAGCAATAAGATTATTACTTGCTTATGCTTGTTACAAAGATTTCAAATTATTTCAAATGGATGTAAAAAGTGCATTTTTAAATGGTTATATTAAAGAAGAAGTTTTTGTTGAACAACCACCTGGATTTGAAGATCATATTAAGCCTGATCATGTTTTCAAACTAAGAAAAGCTTTGTATGGACTCAAACAAGCACCAAGAGCTTGGTATGAGAGACTCAGTGAGTATCTTATCTCAAGTGGATATCAAAGAGGTAAAATTGATACTACTTTGTTTATCAAGCATTATAATACAGATATTCTAGTTGTACAGATATATGTTGATGACATCATATTTGGTTCAACTAATGAGAAATATTGTCAAGATTTTGCAAAGCTTATGCAGGCAGAATTTGAAATGTCTATGATGGGTGAATTAAATTTCTTTTTGGGATTACAAATCAAACAATCAAAAGATGGAATTTTCATTCATCAAGAAAAGTATACCAAACAAATTCTGAAAAAGTTTGGATTCGAGAAGACAAAAGAAGTTGCTACACCAATGAGTTCATCAATCAGGTTAGATACTGATTCTCAAGGTAAGAAAGTTAATGAAAAATTATACAGAAGTTTGATTGGTTCTCTCTTATATTTGACTGCATCTAGACCAGATATTTTATTTTCTGTATGCATTTGTGCAATATTTCAAAGTAATCCTGTAATCCCCCTAATTTCTCATAATCTAGTTTTAATAAATACTAAAATATAATATAAATTTTTAAAGAATAGTTAAAACGAGTAGCAAAAATCACTCTAAATTTTTCACGATTTAAATTTTTAAGTATTAACAAATTATAATAAAGAATAAAGAAAACTATTTAATATTTACGAACTTAAGTTTTAATGTAAAATATATATATATATATAAAACATTCAAGTTAAATAATTCTGAGTCTATAAAAACTAAAAGTCTGATATAATCCAGTAATTTATAATTAGTAAAAAGAACCGAGTAACAAATATAAAATTAAAATTAAATTTCTAATCTAATAAAAAGTCGAGAATAAATTTATAAATAGAAATGATTTCATATGTAATTTCAAAACTTAAAGATTTATAATAAAGTCGAATTAAGGACAATATAATTATTAATTTATTAAAATACCACGAAACGAAACTTTTAAATAAATAAAATATAATTTACGATTGCAGGTATAAAAACAAAAAAGTAAAAGTATTAAACCGAAGATTCTATATATACTATCATATTCAGAATACTTAATATCGTTAATATGTAAGTTTTTATTTAAAAATATTATCAAATCAGTATTTTATTACGTGTCATTTAGATCCATAAAATTTAATTTTTTCACCAATTTATATTTTCCCCTACTCCTTACATATTTATTGGTTATAAATATATCACTTTCTTTTTATTTTTATGTTCCATATATTCTAACTGAATTGCATTTTTTTTCCTTTGTTTTAGTTTAGTTCGTATTACGTATGAGTTGTTTTGAAATTCAACTCCTCTGGACGCTTACAAATCCTCAACAAAAAGCGAAAATTCAAACACATATAAAGATATCTTTAATAGAAATTCTGTGTATGCCATAGTATTCATAATATTTAATAAGGAGAATATGAAAATTTTCATCTAAAAATATTAACCAATCAGTATTTAACATACGTATTACTTAAACCCGTAAAATAATTTTTTTTCATAAATTTATATTTTTCTCACTCCTTACATATTTATTAGTTATAAATTTATCATCTTCTTTTTATTTCTATATTTTTATACATCCTAACTAACTTGCATTTTTTTCCTTTGTTTTGGTTTTGTTACGTTACGTAATTTGCTTTTCAAATTCAACTCCCTGGACGCGGACAAATCCAAAAGAAAAAGCGAAAATTCAAACACATATATGCAAATCTTTAATAGAAATTCTATGTAAACTATATTATTTAGAATATTTAATAACGCGAATATAGAACTTTTCATCTAAAAATATTACTAAATCAGTATTTAACATACGTATCACTTAAACCCACAAAATTGATTTTTTTCACAAATTTATATTTTATTCCCTCCTTAAACGATTATAAATTCATTATCTTATCTTTATATTTTATTTATATATATTCTAAACCTAAAATAATTATCAACTAACTAATATATATATATATGGCAACTTGCTGGAGACGGATTGCATTGTTGAAGGGCTGGGATGTTCTTAAATTTGGTGAGCCGAAAATCCTTCAATAAGCCATGTTAAAGTCAATACAAATCTACTTCAATAATGCAAGTTGGCAACTTGCTCTCCACGTTCAGACTCAATATAAATTCTCATCATCCCTCTTTCTCTCATCCATTCTTCTTGCTCTCTGTCTTGTTCTATTCTCTCTGTCTTTCAATTTTTTTTTCTTCTTCTTTTCTCTTCTTCCAACCACTTTCTTTGATTATTTCCCTAGGATCGTAATAGAATATATATATATACACAAATACAAGGCCTGATGCCCCTGTCTCAATTCAATAACATTCCTCCATCTATATAATTATTATATATATATATATATAACTTTCTTATATCAAAACCCTTACAAAACTTTTAAATTCCACAACTTTTACATATATCAACTATTTTCAATTCCGAAAGACACATAAGGATCGTGGGATAGTGCTCTTCAAAACAAGACTATACTTGGTAAGATTCTATCTACTCAAAAAAAGAAAAGAAAAAATTAAATTAATTAATTAATAAGATTTAGTTATAAAATCTGTTATATTCCGAATGTTGTTATTATTATTATTATTATTATTATTATTATTATTGTTATTATTCTATTGTTGTTACTGTTGTTAATTTTATTAATATTATCATTATTACTATTATTATTGTCAACAATGATGTGATTATTATTACTACTATAATTAGTAATATTATTATTAATCATATTATTATTATTATTATCATTACCAATGTTATATTAGTAATATTGTTAATGATACTATTATTTTGATAATTGTTGTTATTAATACCAATTAATATTATTTTTATTTTTATCAGCATTAATGAATATCATTATCATTATAAAATATATATATTATAAACAATATTATTAATGATACTACCACTATTATGATTATTACTAGTATTATTACTATAATGTGTTATTATTATTGTTAGTAATATTATTGATTTTGTTACTAAAACTATTAAATTGTTTTGTAATTAAAAATTGTTTTTACTATTAGTAATAATATTAAAACTAATATAATCACCATTATCTTTGATACTAGTATTACTACTACTTTTATGAGTATCACTAATACTAAAATTAGTATATTATATAAATAAAATATATGATTTTTGGTAACTAATTAAAAATAGATTTAGTAATTGAATTAGGCGATTAGTTTCCAATTAACTCAGTTTAGATTAATATAGTAAGTAAGACCATAAAAAGAAAGGAGTACGTAATTTCTAAAATATGTCTAATTTAGAATTAGTGTAAATAATAGTATAAGTTATACCAAAACTAATCGGTGAATATGATATTTCAAATATCTTATCTTCGGAACTAATAGAAGAATAGATTAGTAAAATAATAAATATCTGTTATTTCATTCCATAGGAATATAAATCGGTTCTCGGACTACCAGTAGCTTATTACAGCAATATAGCGAGGACCACAGGTGAGGGACTTTGACCTTATCATATTGCTTGTGCTTGTAGTTAGTTGCATTGATAATAACATATCAAACTGAATTGCATGTGGGTGGGTAAATCGTATGCTGCTTGGTGTATGTATGATTGCCAAAACATCTTATTATAATTAACAATTTCTTTGTATAATGACAATTGTATGGAGCATGTTGATGTTTGTCTGTAATTGTATTATCGTCCTGAACCTGACTAAAAACTATTGGTACCATAAAATGAAATGGGCATGCATTGCATATATTGCATATTTGCATCTCTAAAAGCGTAGTAGTCTATTACGTATTGGCCATCCGGGACTTTGGTAATGCTTGGTTGATCTAGGCTAGAGGCTATTAGATCAACGCAAGGTTACCTTTGATTCTATTGGTACATAAGAACTAAGTGGTACATGAAGGACGCCGCTTATGGTATTGTTTGGATGACTAATGCTTAGGGAGTTGCTAAAGGTATGTACATGGATGGTTTGTTAAGATATCATATTAAAAGTGATAACCCTAATACGAGAAATCGTTGATTCCCATGTATGCTTGCTTCTTCTGGATAGACTATGTACTACTGGTTCCTTCAACCCTGATGAGAGGGGTAAATCTCCATCCTGCTTTGGACTCCGGATTCTCCAGGCTTGTAATTGTTCATATGATTGTGGCATTACATATGTTTGCTAAGTAAACTTGATTTCCATTGTTTGATATGTGGTATGGTCAGGTCATCTCACTGAGCGCGTGGTTTTGCTCACCCTCCAACAGTCTTTGTGCAGGTATAACGTTAGCTGGGATTGGGTTAAGCATGAGTGAAGAGGGCTACATCAAAAGACCTTGCTGAAGATAGTTTCATAGATTATATTGGTCTCAAAGAATAACTATATAAATTATAAATTTTGTATTTTATAGGTTTGATCTCAATTTCATTATTTAGGGATACCGATTCTCTGCGGTTCTGGCAAACTAAGGAAAATCGGAATCCTTAGTATTATATATAATATAGTAGTATGACTAAATTACATGTAACAATTATAAGATAGAGTCTTGTAATATCTGACTTGCAAGACGGTTCTCATATTATGGGCACACGTAGTATGATGACTACAGGATGATACTACTAGGCCCTATTTTGGGGCGTGACAAATCCAACTGAGACACATTTAAAAGCTGTGAAAAGAATTTTTAATATATTGCATGTACTGTAAAATTAGGAATATGGTATCCCAAGAATGAAAATTTTGATTTGATTGGATACTCAGATGCTGATTATGCAGGATGCAAAATTGACAGGAAAAGTACTTCTGGAACTTGTCAATTTTTAGGAAACAAACTAATTTCCTGGTCTTCTAAAAAACAGAATTCAGTTGCTTTATCCACAGCAGAAGCTGAGTATGTTTCAATTGGAAATTGTTGTGCACAAATTCTGTGGATTAAACAACAATTATTGGATTTTGGTTTAGACTATAAGAATATTTCAATAAGATGTGATAATACAAGTGCAATTAATTTAACAAAAAATCCTATGCATCATTCTAGATCTAAACATATAGAAATTAGACATCATTTTATCAGAGATCATGTCCAAAATGGAAATATTAATATTGAGTTTGTATCAACTGAAAATCAGTATGCGGATATTTTTACTAAACCTTTGGATAAAGCAAGATTTGAAATTTTAAGAAATGAAGTAGGTATGTGTTTTCCTTTTTAAAATTAAAAATATATTAAAAAAAATTGTAATAAATAAATAATATTCAATATTGTCGGAATTAAGGCGCAATTTATTGTTGCTTATTCCCGTAAAACTTTTCTTTTAAGGCCTTTCATTTGCCTCTTCTTTTCCCTCTCAAAACAATCTCTTTCTGTCTATCATTTTTGTTCATTTCAAAAACCAAACCCTAAGCATGGCTCCAAGAAAATCCACTCGAATTCTGGCCAAAGGTTTTAAATCCAAGAAAGTTTCTGAGAAAGTACAAATTGAGGATACATCCTTAAGTTCTGAAGAACTAATTGAAACATCTATCAACGAGGGAGAGATCAGAGAATCTTGTTCTAAAGAACGACATGATGACTCAGAAGCTAAGGACGATGAAGTTGAAGAAACCCTATCACCTCAAAAAGACGAACAAGAATCCCTGAACCTTTAAAGCCTGAGTCAGAGGATGACTCAGAACATACTGAATCAGAGGATACCCCTGCACAAACCACAACCACAAAGAAAAGAAAAGCTTCCTCAATATCAACTTCAACGAGGATCCCTACAAGGTCAGAGAATGTTCTTTTATAGACTTTAAGTTCTTCGCATCAAATGGATTCTATTTGCATCACTGGCTGAATAGAGTTGGATGCAAGAAGTTGTGTAGTATTTGGAAATAGTTAATGAGAAGATTATAAAGGAATTTTATGAACATCTGGAACAAATGAATTTTTCTTTAAAATCTAAAGTTGTTGGGAAAGCTATTAAAATCACGAGGAAGGATTTCGTTGATTGTTTTGCTATGAAAGATTGTAATGACGATGCTAGGTTGATAAGTCTATCCAAAAATGAGATTTTTACAGAGCTGAATGATGGGATTGGAAGTTTTAAGGAAAAGGACATATTTTCCACTGACTTTGAATTGCTGATACGTCTGTTGCATAAAGCCATTGTGGATTGCATTTTACCTAAGATGGGTAGCACAACAATGATTTCCACAGAAGAAGGATTGATCATTTTAGCAATAAAAAGAATTTAAATTTAGACATACCAACCATAATCTTGAAACATATGTGGAGAACTCGACGAAACAAGCCCTATGGAAATCTTTTGATGAAACTTTTCAATTTCAAGAAAATTAAGTTACCCAAAAATTTTAAATCGACAGTCGGTTTAAAGAAGTTTGGAGAACTTAATACAAAGAAAATGGGAATACTTGTTTCTGCAAAATTTTGGTTCTCTAAGGATGGTTCTTGGTATCGTCATCCTAAATATTTTAAATTCAAATTTGATTGGCAAAAGATCAAATCTCTAGCTGAATGTGAGTTGCTCCCAGAGGGCAAGGCAAGGGAAAATGAGAAAGAGGATTGCTTTCTAAAAGAGCAGGAAAAGAAAAAAGTGTTGGGGAAGAGAAAGAAATCCCATGAAATAAGGACTGGAGGTAAATTTGAGATAAGAGAAGGCGAAAAAGTATTTGCTGATACTGAGTCAGAGAGTGACTCAGAAAGTGCGGTTCCTCTAGGAGAAACATCCAAAGAAGGTTTAAAATCTGAGTTGTTGGACATAATTGATCAAAAATTCGATAGTTTGAAGATGATTTAACCAAATCAATTCTTCAAGCTATCAGTCACAAATCAACCAGACTCAAACCTATTGGACAACCTAAGAATTATCTGAAGAAGATATTATTGCTGGTAACTCTCTTGGATCTGATACTCCAGCTGTTCCACAGAACATCAGTGAACCAGCAATCACTACTCAAGCTCCAATAAGTGAGACACCAATGAGCCACTAGCTCCAGTACAGGAAGAAGAAAGCAGCACTCGAAGAAGGTGTTAATGGTACTCACAATAAGGAAATTCAGGGTACCATGGTGAAGTTCCTAACCTTCTGATCATTCCGAACTCAACCTTCAGATGCCTTAGAAGCAATGCATCATTCCTCCTCAAATTCTTCCTACACATCAAGTTGCTGAGAACATATTGCATTTAACCAACCTCCCAGCTCAACTCAACTTGAAACTTCACAAGCTGAACCAAAAGTCCCTGTGAGACGAACTCTTCCGCAAGGAAGAAGAAGCAAGCAAAGAAAATTCCACCAAAGAAAAACTAAATTTCTTTTGTTTTTCTGACTATGTGCCTATTTCTGTTTTTTCTAAAGACTATGCATTTATAACCTTAGTTGCTATCTTCCTTAATTCGTATTAATGGATTTTCTATCTTTTGGCATATAGTAAGGGGGAGTAAATTTAATTTAATGATTGGTTTCTTTGATGCTAACAAAAAGGGGGAGAAAAGATAAACAAAATAAACTTAAATTAAATATTTATCTAGATATATGATTATATGAGATATGATGGTATGATTAATATGTAGGAATATTTTTAGGAATATTATTTTGCAGGATATAGTTTATGACATTCTGAAGATATTATTTTGCAGGATATAGTTTATGACATTCTGATGATCACGTACCTTGTCTTCGAATTTTATGATTTTGTTTATATATGAGTTTTGTTATCATCAAAAAGGGGGAGAATGTTGGTTTTTCTCAATTATAGATTTTGATGATAACAAAAAGAATGAAATAACAATTATTTTGAGTTGTGTTTGTCAGAAAATTTGTCAAGAAGTTTAGAAATTAATTCTTTACACAACTCAGAAGAATACTCAGAAAGTTAGGCAGAAGGTACATTGCTTATAAACAAGTTCTTAAACCAAGGCGGAAGGTATATCAGAAGCAAAGTCAGAAGGTACAATATAATCTGCAGAAGGTATATCAGAAGCAAAAGTCAGAAAGTGTGATATAATCTTTTATGAAGAAAAACAAGTTTTAATCGATCCATTGAAGACCAAGCTCCAAAGATTGGATGTATTTGGGAAATATATTCAATCTGTTCCACATAAGTTGGTTCAATATCCACAGGGTTTTCATTTTATGGATTTAAATATAATCATGACAATTCAAGTTTATTTCTTATTCTGAATATTTTGGATGAATTGCATAAGAGTAAATAAAGGAAATATATATTACATAAATAAAGGATAAGACACAAGCGAGAAATTATAGAGCCTGTCTGAAATCAGATTAGAATCAATAAATCTGATGAGCGGTAATAAAAGAAGATGAAGCATGAACAGTGACAGACGAGTTCAACGGAAAAGTGATTCGAATTTCTTTTGTTTGAGAATTTATGCAGGATTATAGTGATTTGAGGTTATCCCAATCTTATGGAAGTTTATCAGATGTTCTAATTTCAAAAGCAAGGCAGATTATGAAGATATAACTCGAAGGGATTATGCCAAACGAAAAATATGGAAACAGAGCTTATCATATCTCTTTCTCGGAAATTTGAAATTGAGGCTTATCTGGAAAATTCAAATTCGAACGTTGAAGGAAACAAATAAATCTAGGAGCTTCAAGTCAAAATAACAACACACATAGAGGATAACATTTCGAAAAAAGAAAAAAGAGCGAAATTGTGTATTCGTTACTGTTCATCTTCTTCGTTGCAACACTGTAGAGGATTGTTATTGTTTTCCTCAGATTTTGAATTACTTATTGTTTGAGTGATTGTGAGTTGCAAGTAGGCTCAGTAGTTTGATTGTTTAAGAGAATCAAGCTGAGTGAATTGTGAACTTCTTGTAACGATTTTCATTGATTGGATTAGTGGAACAAAATCGGTGTGGATTACCGGTGACCCTGCTTGGAGCTGGAAGAGAGGATTGACGCTCAAGGCGGAACCTCTATATATCGAATTTGCTATCTCTTCTCTCATCTCTTTTTATTTTCGTGCAAATTTAATTTCACTTGCTGCATGTGTTCTTGAGTCAGAAAGTGAAGCAGAGAGTAGTGTAATTATTGTTCTTGAGTCAGAGGGTTAATCAGAGGGTATTTCAGAAAGTTCCAAGAAGAAAACATTTAGAACTCAAACTTATTTTTCAAGTGCTTGAGCATTGTATTTTGATCTATTGTGTTGTTTTTAAGTGTTCATTTGTGATTTTCACATTTACGAGAAAAATCTAAAGCCATTTTATAGTATAATCAAGTGGTGTGAATTTTGTTTGAAATTATTTTTAAAAACAAGTTTTTATAACCAATTCACCCCCCCTCTTGGTTATCTTTTCGGGACCAACAAATATTTATTTCTTATGTTTCCTCGGTAATTTATTTTTGTCATTTGAGAAAAACTTGAGAAAACTTGTATAACTTTATTTTTATGTTGTTGATAATTACTTCATTATTTTGTGACAAATCACATAATCGAAAATCTAGTTTTGAGTTCCTTTAGTAAAGTAAAATTCTATTTTTAGATTAGTTGAGACATTAACATTACGTAGATGCAAGTATTATGAGCATATAAAATAATAAGAACATAGGAAAATACTAGAAACAAATAATAAGTAAGAAAATAAAATATCAAGTATTGGGAACCTTAGCTTCATCAAGGTATCCCGGTCAAGTATTAAAGCCTTAGCTTCATCAAGGCATCCCGGGACTAAGAATGGACTAGTCCCGAAAGATTAAAGAAAATAAACAAAAGATTATTTTGACTTGATATAGACAAGTCTAAGACTAGAAAGACTAGTCTTAATAATTGCATAAAATAAATAAATTGCATAACTTGAAAGTAAATAAATAACAAATGAGCTTATATGCTCTAAATAAATATATATACATAATATACATAATACTTTATATAAGTTAGGTTATAACAAATAATAATAATAACAACATAATAATAACATAAAGAAAAGAATAGAACATGAACAAAAACAAAACATGAATAAATTGTTGCTTCTTTAACTCAATGTGTTTAAGAAACATACACTAAACTCATGTTAAGTTATATGAACATGATGAGTATATATGAAAGAAACTTTTAACTAAGGTTATATGTTTGTTGAAGAAGGAAGGAATGAATTGTAGTATTATGTGGGACTTGGTTTTCTAAAGAAAAGAGAAAATTTGAAAGAGATTTTGAGAGAGTTTTGGTAGTGAAATGAATTGTGTGAAAGAATGGAAGAGGAAGGGGGTATTTATAGAATTTTGGAGTGAAAATTAGATGTAATAAAATAAATTGAAAAAGAAATAATAATGAGAGAGGGAGAGTGATGGCCGGCGCCTAAGAGAGAGAGAGAGAGTGTATTTTGTTTGTTTTGTAATTTTTTGTAAAGAAAAGAAACAAAGTGTAAAGTTTGATGTGAATAAAGTTGTATTGGTAATGTAAAAAGTAAGAAAATAGGTATGTAGGTAGTAAGAATAGGTAGTAAGAAAAAGTAGAGATGGAGGAATAGTACTATGAATAGTAGACTAGACATATAAAATACCGGTAGTAATAAAAGTACGCGTAAACGAGCTATATCTATAATTTTTAGCTATCGAAAAATTCTAAAATTGATATTTTTGAAATCCTTTTTTAATTACGAGTCTATTGGTATTAACGAAATATTTTTAATATTCCGAGCTTCGGGACAAGTTTTTCGAGAACTGATCCCGTTTGAGTCCGAAGGACACTCGAAATTTGTGAATTTGATATTTTTATGTTACCATATATTATTACGAACTATTTTAAGCTATTAACTTAATTTCGTTTTCTAGGATTTGAGAATGCGGGATTGCCTGATCTTAAACACTAGGGTTTGTTATAGGCTTTGTTGACTTTTAGGGTTCCGGTTTGACTTCTGGTTTCGTCGAGATATTCGTAAGGTCGTATAATTTTCGAGTTTTGATCGTTTTATATTTTTAGCTCGATATCTATGGTTTATCTTATTTTATTTATGATTATTTAATAGTTTTTAGTTCTCGGGATCGTTCAACCGAGTCTAGGGTTATGAGTTGACTCAGTTTGATTTTTGGTAAAAACTTGAAATTTCTGATTCTGAAATTTACGAAGGATTTAGGATCTTATCATTTCGTTGTTAAGCGGTATTGAATATATCATTTTGATTTGCGTTTTAGGAATCGGGTAGATGATTTGATCGGCGTACGGATGTTGATCCAACCGATAGTTGGATTTTATATTCTTTTTCAAGGTTTCTTGTTTTCTCAAGACTAAGAATTTTCGTTTCTGACTTGATTTAGAATTCGTTTTTAACTTGAGTCGATTTTTGGGATTTAAATTTTATTATGGGACTTCTAGGATTTTGTTTTTTAAGAATTATGAAATTTTCGGGGGGTTTACAGTAAGTATGCCATAGAAAGTTATCCTTTGTCTGTTATATGCACCAAGCACGCTCGTACCATTGTTTTGTGATCTTAAGGACATTTCTCTAGACGTAGTGTTATATCAGACTCTGATGACGATATAAGCTTTGAAATTATAGCAGTGAATATTCAGGCCTATTTCAAGATCTTCTAACACTTGTGGCACATGAGCAGTCATGAGTTGCATAATCTGCAAAAAATTCAAGGAAGCAATTGGTGAATTTACCCATGCGACCTTCTTTCCCCATGCGACCTTCTTTGTCAGTAATTAGCTAAGAATTAACCTTAGACCTAAACTACTTCGTAAAATTCTTGCTCACGAATGCTCTTACATTACGTGCTTCATGGTCATTCAATTCTTTCTTGAACTCTTTGAATGGTAAACAACAAATATAATAAATAAACTGAGATGTAGTAGTGCATCGACTAATGTAAGTGAGGTGTCTTACTTATCACACGGTTGGACTTCCTCGCGGTTGTTTAGCACATTCCAAATGCATCTTGTTAACTTCAACGTTTGACCCTATAAGGGTTGATGCAAACGGGCTATGCAAATATGCGAAATGATGAGAACAAACTTTTGTCTAACAATTTGTCCCATGGTTGATTGGGTCTACGTATCCTCAATTCCATGTTCTCGAAGTACAACAAACGAAATTAAATGCTCTCTCCTACAACATATGATTATTTAATATAACCTTCTAGTCCTTCCCTATTCCCCATCTTCATTAAGCACTTCTAGGTATCTCTCCATCGGATACATCCAACGATATTGAACCGATCTACATATTAGGCTTCCCTCAGTAAATGCACAGCTAAGTAAACCATGATGTCGAAGAATGTAGGTTAGAATATTATCACCAACTTGCATAGTATTAGAATTATTGTTTTCTCTAATGACTCCAATAAATTCACAAAAAGTTCTTTGGCGATCAATTCTCTAAAGAACTACAATACATCATAAACCATGTCGTAAATTTGGTTGTTAAGAAAACCATGAATGACTACAAGCAAAACTTGTTGAAGCAAGACATGACTGTCATGGCTCTTTAGACCCCTCAAACTTGCTTCATCCATACCTAGACAATATGATATATTCAAAGCATATCAGTTTTGCAATTGCACATCTTTGATTATGTCGCTCCCTCATTTGTAGAGACAGTAGTGTCAATACAACTGGTCGCTTGAAATTCTAGGCACCCCTATATTGCAAATGCAACTATAGGCGAACATCAATGGATTGGAGGCCCAGTCTTTCCCTTTTTATGTCTTTTGACTTACCATTTGGACCAAAGAGAGTTCTAACTATATTATCATATATATTCTTCTCGATGCGCATCACATCGAGGTTATGGAAAATATGGAGTTCCTGCCATTATGGCAATTTAAAAACTTTTTTTACATTAGTTCGTACCATCTTTGTTTTCCTGCTTACCAAGCTTCTCCTGCACCTTCCCAAACTGAACATGCTCGTGCCGACTCAACTGCACCATAAGGTCTTCACAATGAAATCGTTTGGTAAAGGCCCCATCTTAACAATGCCATCAAAACTTCATTATCGTATTCATTTGTGAATGCTTGACTAAGTCTCCATGTCTTTATCTAAATGACTTTATACCATATGGAGGAGATGTTGATGCCATGAAATATACGACATGGGAGCTTGATTATGCATTTCAAACCTCAAATATTTTGTAGAAATTTCATATAATATATATATATCGAGAGAGAGAGAGAGAGAGAGAGAGGGGGGGGGGGGGGGGGGGGGGGGGGGGGGGGGGGGGGGGGGGGGGGGGGGGGGGGGGGGGGGGGGGGGGGGGGGGGGGGGGAGGGGGGGGGGGGGGGGGGGGGGAATTGATGTAAAGAAATATAAATTTTTATGAAATATGGACATCGATTTAACAAGATTTATGAAATATCACATATTAAATGCTATACATGAGAAAATTGAAATTAAGGTACATGTCAAATAAGTGTATTTATAAAATCATATAATATATTGTTATAGAATAAATGTAATAGCATATACTATTATAACTTAAGTTTGTACGAGGCAACAACCAAAATGGCTAAATGATTACAAGACTAACGAAGGTTAAGCACGTCAGATTATAAACACTTGTAATAGTAATAAAAGTGTAACTAGAGTGCAGATATCAGTACTACAATAGATCAGAATAATGGATCTAATAAATCTAATTGATTGTACATGTAAAAGTGTATAAAATAGAAAAAATGAAATAGAAAGGGGCAAGTAAATATAGCCTTTAAAGAATTTGGAGCCAAAGCAACTCAAATAGCCTAAACTTGCACATTGTCATCTTCCACTTACATATCAAACACATCATCATTAGTATATTGTACGTTAGGGTTAAAATACAAGAGAAAAAGAGTGAGTTTGTGAAAGACTTATTTGGAAGAGACATGGAAAGGAGTAGGGTTAGAATAAGGGAAACTTTATATTGGGTTGAAATGGTGCATTTTGGAGAAGGTGTATAATTGGGTGATATCAATTTTTGTGCTCTCATCATTAATGGCTCAAGAAACTAGAGCTTTGACTCAAGCAATTGGATTTGATTTTTTCAAGACTACTTTACTAGCAATCTAAGAATCTTTGGAGAAACTTGCAGATCGTACGGATAAGTTGGAGGGGAATTAGAATTAGTGATGTTCTAATCAAGATGCTTAGAATATTAATGATTCATCATCTTCCTCAAATAGTTCTACTGATACCCTACTAAAAGGAATCAAATTGGAAATTCAAAATTTTCGGGTAAAGATGTACTTGGGAGGATTTTCAAAGTGGGGCAGTTCTTTAGGTTTTATCAAATTGAAAATACTCAAAAACTTACAATTGCTTCTTTTATGATTGAGGGGGATGCACTCCAATGGTACAAGTGGATGTACTTGGACAAGTAATTGGATTCTTGGTCTAAGTTATTAGAAGATTTATCTTCAAGATTTGAACATTGGCTTACGAAGATATACAAGGATTGTTTTCAAAGCTAACACATACTTCAATAATGGCTTAGTATCAATCTTAATTCAAGGCATTGTCAAGTAGAACGGTTGGTTTATCATCTTCCTTTCTTTTTAGTTGCTTTATGTCTAGTTTTAAACCTGTTATTAGAAGAGAAGTACAAATCAGTAGATTAAAAACTATAATTGACGTAAATTGGCTTATTAGAATGCATGAAGATAAATTCAATGATCATTTTAGTTCATTTAAGACTAAGGAGACTTCATCATCATCATATTCGGTAGTTAAACTAAACCTGGAAAATTACAATTTAGTATACCAATGACATCTCAGAATTCAGATGTTGTCGATAATATAAAAACATCTACTCCTATTAAGAAGTTAATAACAAAGGAAATGCAATTTTGTCGTGAAAAAGGATTATGCTTTAATTATGATGAAAAGTTTCATGAAGGACATAAGTGTAAAGCTAAATTCTTGGTTATGATGATAGATGACGATTTAAATGAGAATAATCATGTTTTTGATGAAGAGTGCATGAATGTGAAACTAAAACATCATTTTAGATTAACTACCACAATATGTTAGAAGAATCAATTCCTAAAACATTAAGATATCATGGGCAATTAATAATACTTCTATTTCTGTGTTGATTGACTCATGTAGCACCAATAACTTCAGTCAAAGTAAAGCAGCTAAATATTTGGGATTAGTAGTGAGTACAACCCCATCTTTTCAAGTAATGATTGATATTAGATAGTATTTGAAATGTGAAGGCATGGGTAAGAATGTAAACATGATGATTCAAGGATACACATTTACTGCTTCTTTTTATGTTCTTTCTATATAAGGAGTAGGATTGGTGCTTAAAGTAGAGTGGTTGCAAGAGTTAGGGCCTGTTACCACTAACTATAATGAGTTGACAATGTAATTTGGTAGAAATGGTGATATTAGTGAATTGAGAGGTGAATGTTTGAAAACTAGTGGCTAAATTTCATAGCACCAATTAAGGCGTATGTTTTTTTACAAAATCAACATCAATTACTACTGCTAGCAACCCTCTATTGGATGAGGTATTGGGTAGATATTCTCACATTTTTTAGTTACCTTCATCATTGCCTACATTTTATTAAATCCAGCATCAAATTCATTTAGTTAATGGAGTTTTGACCATTAATGTAAAACCTTATAGATATCCGCATTTTCAAAAAGATGAAATAGAAAAGTAAGTGAATGATATGCTTCAATAAGGGTTGATTCAATATAGCAAAAGTGCATTTTCATCCTCTATTTTATGAAAACGTGAAATGCACTAGAAAATACTCAAGAGGCAGGGAGGGTGAATTGAGTATTTGACTTAAAATGCATAAAAAATGAATTTTCATGCAACATATCAAATTACTCTAATACCAATAGATAACACAATAGCATATTACAATATAAAATATAAGAGAGATAGTGATAGGGACTTTGAGTCTAGATTTACCATGAGTCTGGCTCATTTCTTACTCTCTATAATCACCAATTATCTCTAAATAGACTTCACCCACTTTATTAATTACACAAAAACACATACTAAAGTTGAGCAATACACACTTTACAATACATAAGAAAAAAAATATTTCCTTCACTCTCTAGATGCTCTTTTACAGATAGCATATACAAGAACATAGCACTATAATAATTTTCTCTCTATTTGCAGATTTTGCAAATTAATGAACACAAGAACAAGAAAATTAAATATTTGTTTTGTTCTCAAATAAAGCAATTTCAAGAATTTCCTCTCTTTTTCATCGCTAATGAATCTCCCATGGACATATATTTATAGCCTTCAAACATTTAAATATCCATTGGAGATAACGTCTTAAAAGCCCTAAACATTAAATGTGTGTAATGGCTCCTTTCTGCCACATCGACTCATGTTTTTAATTGTCATGCCTCAAGACTTGTCGTGCCTCATTTTTGTCCCTTGCCAAGTCTATGATTCGTTTGAATTCTTTGAGCCTTAGATTCAAACTTGCCGCATCCTAATGTTTGTCTTGCCTTGAACTTATCACAACCTTGGACTTGATCATCAACCGAAGCTATGCTTCTTTGCTCTTGTCGAGTTTTAGATCTTGAACTCGTTGCACCATGAGCAATGGACTCATCGAGCCCTCGACGAACCTCATGATCAAGGCTGTGCTTCTTTGATTTCATCGAGCTTGAGACTTGAGCCTTTTTGTGCCTCAAAGTTATGGACTGGTCAAGCCTTCAGTGTGACTTGCAACGAGTGCTATGCTCAAGAATTTTCCCTTGTTAAAAACCTGCACAATCTCTAGAGAACTACAAAAACACACAACACACATATGTATATTCTAGCTTATTATTCATCATATTGTTTGATTAATTAAGTGTAGTTTAACATAATTAAATAGTTATTTATGCAACTAATTGTCTCATCAAAATCCATATTGAACATACAAGTTCAACAATCTCCCTTTTTTTTTATGAGGACATCATTCATAATTAACTCCTTTTTAAGTAAGCATGCTTCCCCTCAAATAAGCATCAAGGTTCAAAGGTATTTTCTCAAATTTGATTTAAGGACTTGTTGCTTAATTCTAGGGAAATGTAAGCTACACTTAATTCATTATTTTCCTCCCTCTTCGGACAAATAGACAACATTAAGCACTATTTAGCATTTTGATTTTGTGCATTTAACATATCTTTCCCTTATGTAATCAAACAACATCATCAACAATATTTCTCTTCCCTATTCAATATTTTAACATGTCTCTCCTTCTTTAAACTCATCAGAAACACATTTCTTGCATGTTAATTGTGCATACGACGTTTCTCTCCCTTTGTACACATCAAAAAGAGTAAGAAGACAAACTAAGAACATTGCACATGAGGAGAGATGCACACGTAACATACAAGTTCAAAGAAGCATCAATAAGCATGTTTAGACATTTAAAACCAGGTTTTTTAATAGAAATTTTTGTTTAAGGTTGCACCAAAAAATAACATATCACAAATTTTTATAGACAAAACATATTATAAACATCACATAAACATATATGAGCATCTAATAGTTTCTTTAGTCCTTAGATCAAGTTCTAGATCATCTTGTTTCCATGATATTTTAGAACCCATCTTGCATGATCATGCCTAATTTTCTATGTAAAGTGCAAAAACAATTCTCACTCGAGGGATTTGTAAAAATATCAATAATCTGATTGTTTGTATCAATAAATTCCAAGCTGATATCTTTATTTAGAGCATGATATCTAAAGAAATTATGTCTAATTTCGATATGCTTGGTTCTTGAGTGTTGAAACATATTTTTTGTTAAATTTATAGCACTTATGTTACCACAGTGAATTGGAACATTTTCATATTTTAAAACATAATCAAGCAAAGTTTGTTTCATCCATAAAACTTGTGCACAATAGCTACCGACAACTATATATTCAGCTTTGGTTGTTGAAAGTGTAATCAAATTTTGTTTCTTTGAGTGCCAAATCATTAGGGAGTTTCTAAGAAAGTGGCATGTGCTATTTGTGCTTTTCTGATCTACTTTACATACCACAAGCCAATTTTAATAAGGTCTGTAAATACTTGAGTATGTGTTTTACTGCACTCAAGTGAGATTCGTTTAGGCAAGATTGAAATTCTGTACATTCACACATGAGAACATGATATCAGGTCTAAAAGTTATTAGATATAACAAACTACCTATGATGCCTCTATACAACTTTTCACAAATATTTTTACCATTTTCATATTTGTCAAGTTTGACACTTATATGCTCATAGTTGTAGGTCTTGTTTTGCAATTATCTATTTTAAATCTTTCCAAAAGATCTTTGGCATATTTTGATTGATTTATGAAGATTACATTTTTAGATTGTTTTATTTGAAGACCTAGAAAATAATTGAGTTCTTCCATCATGCTCATTTCAAAATTATTCTTCATGCACTCAACAAATTCATTTATAAGACTCATGTTAGTAGCTTCAAACACAATGTCATCTACATAGATTTGCACGATCAATATGTTTGGCTAGTGAACTTTGATAAATAGAGTTGTATCAATTTTTCCTCTAAAAAATCCTTTGTTTAAAAGGAAGCTACTGAGTTTTTCATACCAAGCTCTAGGAGCTTGCTTGAGACCATAAAGAGATTTATTTAATTTGAAGAGATGATCGAGGAACTCATTATTCTCAAAACCTGGTGGTTGCTCTACATAGACTTTTTTTATGAAACCATTTAAAAAGCATTTTTGACATCCATTTGAAAAAAGTAAAATTTTTGAAAGTAGCAAATGCTAAAAGCATTCTAATAGCTTCTAGTCTCGCAGCTAAGGCAATGGTCTCATCAAAATCTATACCTTTTTCTTGATTATATCATTTAGGAACTAATTTAGCTTTATTTCTTGTTATTATTCTAGATTCATCAAGCTTGTTCTATAAACCCATTTGATTCCAACAACTAGTCTATTATCTGTCTAGGAACCAATTTCTAAACTTCATTTCTTATGAATTGGTTTAATTCTTCTTGCATAGCTTCTATCCAAAACTTATGTTTTAAAGATTCTTCAGTATTTTTAGGCTCGGTTTGTGATAGAAAAAAAAGATTACTGATGTTTCTTAAAGATGATCTTGTTTGTACCTTGTTAGAAGGTTCACCTATGATTAGATATTTTGGATGTGATCTTGTATATTTCTATTCTTTAGGAAAATCATTATTAATACATTCATGCACAACATTCTTATTATGTTCATTTACTTCATTATTATAATTTTCAAGAGAAAATTTATTCATATCAGCATAGACATCATCAACATCATCATTCGAGTATAAATAAGGCAAAGAATCAGTAAAAGCAACATGAATAGATTCTTCTACAATGAAGGTTCTTTTATTAAATACTATATATGCTTTACTAATTAAATATAATCTAGAACAATTCCTCCATCACTTTTAGCATCAAAATTAGCTAATTTTTCTTTTCCATTGTTTAGAATATAACATTTACTGCCAAAATGATGAAAATATGAGATGTTAGGTTTTTTCCTTTCCAAAGCTCATAGGGGGTTTTCTTGAGAATAGATTTAATAAAAACTGTATTTGAGATGTAACATTCAGTATTAATAGCTTCAGTCCAAAAATATTTTGGTAAATTGTTTTCACACAATATGGTTCTAGCCATTTCAATTAAGGTTCTATTTTTCCTTTTGCCTATACCATTTTTTTATGGAGTTCTAGGTGCTGAAAAAGTATATTCAATGCCATATTTACTACAAAAAGCATCCATTTTTTAATTTTCAATTCTCCCCTATGATCACTTCGAATAGATACAATGTTAAGACCTTTTTCATTATGGACTTTCTTATAATATCTAAAAAAGGCATGGTTTGTTTCGTCTTTAAATGCAAGGAAGAAAGTCCATGTAAATCTTGAGAAGTCATCGACAATAACTGAGGTGTATTTTTTGCCTCTCAAAAGTTTGAATAGGACCAAATAAGTCCATATGCAATATTTTTAATGACCTAGAAGTAGAAATAGCATCCTTAGACTTAAAAGAAGTCCTAGTTTGCTTTTCTTATTGATATGCCTGATAAATCTTGTCATTTTGAAATTTATTTTTGGTAAACCTTTGATAAGATTTTTTTAAACTAGTTTTGAAATTACATCCATATTATCATGTCCCAATTTTTATGCCATAGCCAACTATTGTCATTTTAAGAGTATAGACAAGTTTCATTTGTTGATTTGAAATCATCTAAATTAATTTTGTAAAATTTCTTTGTCTATACCTTCAAAATAGGCTTGATTATAGTCAATTCTTTCAATAGAACATTAATTGGCAAGAAATGTTACTATAAAATCATTATCACATAATTAACTTATACTAAGTAGCTTATATTTTAAATCAACAACTAACAACACATTCTTTATAATTAAATCTTTGTTTATAAGAATGTTATCTTCACCAAGAATTATTGACTTGAGATTATCTCTAAAGGTAACATTCCTTAATCTTTTAAGTCTAAAGATGTGAACTTGATGCATCTCCAATCATGTGTCTAGAGTAGTCGCTATCTAAGTATCATTTTTTGTTTCCACTTGAAGATCCCTACAAAATAGAGGATTATTTCTTTAGTACCCGTTGATGTTTGGGTCCTTTTTGGTTAGGTGTAATAACTAATTTTCCTTTAAGAACCAAACCAACTTGCTTTTATGATTCAAATACATGGTTCTTCTTATTGCATAATTGTGTGTAACATGACCAGATTTGCCTCAGTAATTGCATGTCCCATGAGTGGCTTTTACAAAATAAGTTTTATGGGACTTACTAGCTACTGTCTCAACTATAGCCAATTCCATATTTATTTGAATCACACTTTTGATTTCCAAGAAGTGTGTTCAAATTCTTTTTCCCATTGGTGAACTTGGATATAGTTGCTTTTGTATCATCTGAGCTAGCTTTTAACAATATTTTTTAATTTTTTAAAAATCTTTAGCTCATTTTGAATTTCATTATTACTGCTGGCATATTCAACATTATTATTTATAGTTTTAATTTCATGATCAAGAAAGTCATTTTCAATTCTTAATTTTTCATTGATATTGCTTAACTCATCATTTTTACTTTTTAGCCCCTTACACTTATTATTCATCTTATCATTTTTTAATTTTAGACTTTATTTATTCATGCAATTTTTCTATTCTATTTTAACTTCTTCATGCTTGTTTTGAAATTTATCTAGCTCTTCTCCTATTTCCATCATTAATTTTTAAAGCATGTTGTCCTTTTTCTCTACTTTGACTCATTTACAGCATACTTTATCATACATAGCATACAACTCATTATAAGAAGGTGAAGAGGGAGAAGTTACCTCATCGTTTATTGCCATGAAGCACACATTTTCATTATAAGCACTTGAGTCATCATCACTCCAAGTGGCAATGAGTGCTTCTTTTCTGGATTAGTAAACCCCCAAAAATTTTCATAATTCATAGAAAATAATTCTAAAAGTTTAAAATTTAAATCCCAAAAATCGACTCAAGTTAAAACCAAATTCTAAATCAAGACAAACACCAGAAACAAAATCCTAAAACAAACCAAGTTAAAACCTGATTCTAAATAAAGATAAAAAACGAGATTTCTTAATTTGAGAAATAGGGAACCCTCAAGAACAAAATGAAAAAATTCAATTATCGATTGAAACAACATACGTACATCAATAAATCACCTCGTCGTTCCTAACACGCAAATCAAGACAATATATCCAAATAACTATCAACAACAAAATCTTAAAACCCTCGATGAAATTAAGAATAAGAAATTTCAATTTTCACCAAAAGTCAAACTGAGTCAACTCATAACCCTAGACAGTTAAACGATCCGAGAACTAAAAACTATTAAATAATCATAAATAAAAATAAGATAAAACATAAAGGTCGAGCTAAAAATATAAAACGATCAAAACTCAAAAATTATACGATCTTATGAATAACTCAGTAAAATCGGAAGTCAAAACGGAACCCCAAAGGTCAACAAGCCTATAACGAACCCTAGTGTTTAAGATCTGGCAATCCCGCGTTTTCAAACCCTAGAAAACGAAATTAAGCCTATAGCTTAAAATAGTTCGTAATAATATAGGATAACATAAAAATATCAGCTTCGCGAATTTCGAGTGTCCTTCGGACTCAAACGGGGATAGTTCTCGAAAAGCGTGTCCCAGAGCTCGGAATATTAAAAATATTCCGTTTATACCAATAGACTCGTAAAAATACAAGGATTCCAAAAATATCAGTTTTAGAATTTTTGGTAGCTAAAAATTACAGATATCGTATTATTACGCGTATTTTTATTACTACCGGTACTTTAATTATCTAGTCTACTATTCATAGTACTTTTCTACTATTTATTACTATTTCACTATCTCACTTTTTCTTACACCTATATCTTACACCTACATATCTATTCCCTTACTTTTTATATTTCCAACACAACTTTAATCACATCAAACTTTACACATTATTTTTTATTACACAACAAATAAATATAAAACAATTTTTTCCCCCTTTAAAGGACCAAAACCGGCGCAAATCATCCCCCCCCCCCTTTCTCCATTTTAATTTATTTTTCTTTTATTTAATTACCTCTTAATTCCTTCACAAAACTCTATAAATACCATCTCCTCTTCTCATTTCTTCATACCATTCCAAAGCAAAGAAATTATGCTAAAATCCTCTTAAAAACTCCTTTCTATAATCTTACAAGAACTCACTTCTTGTAAAAGAGAAAACACTCTTCTTCCATTACTAAAGAAAGTTTCTTTTCAAAGCCTCACTACTTACCACTACCAAAAGCCTTCAAGTAATCCTTCTTTTCTTCTTACCCATTTAGGTAATGAAGAACTCTTATTCTATTCTTTTCATGTCAAGTAACCTTATATGGTTTTGATGTTGTTTCTTAGGTTGAAAAACTAAAGAAAATCACATTAAGATCATGTTTGGTTCTTGTTCGTGGAACTACTTTCATGCATATATACCTTGTCATTTATTACTTGTTTATATCTTTTGCTATAACTTGCTTATAAATATATATATATATATATATATGTATATTATATATTTAGAGCATATAAGCTCATTTGTTATTTATTTACTTTCAAGTTATGCAATTTATTTATTTCATGTTATTATTAAGACTAGTCTTTCTAGTCTTAGATTTGTCCATATCAAGTCAAAACAATTTTTATTTATTTTCTTACGGACTAGTCCATTCTTAGTCCCGGGATACCTTGATGAAGCTAAGGCTCTAATACTTGATCGGGGTTCCTTGATGAAGCTAAGGTTCCCAATGCTTGATATTTTATTTTCTTGCTCTTTATTTATTTCTAGTATTTTCTTATGTTCCTATTATTTTATATGCTCATAATACTTGCAATTACATAATGTTAATGTCTCAACTAATGTAAAAAATAGAATTTTATTTTACTAAATAAACTCAAAGCTAGAATTTCGATTAGTGATTTATCACAAAATCATGAAGTTACTATCAACAACCTAGAAATAGAGTAATACAAGTTTTCTCAAGTTTTCTTAAATAACAAAGATAGTTGTACCAAGAAAACATAAGAAATAAATATTTTCCTTGTATTTTGTGGTAATCTAAGTTTTAATAAAAATAAATCGTTGATATTAAATGTTTAAGACTTAAACTCTTTTCTAAACTAAGAAACAAACTAGTTTTCAAAGTTAATATAAAAATCAACTCATAAAGTTATGAACCCACTTAGGAAAAGTAATGATTTTTAAATTTCTAAAAGAAAGAACTTATTTTCAAAAGAATATAAATAAAGTAAGATTAACAATAATGGATTTTATCAATAAAGATGATTTTTTCAAAAGAAATGAAAGAACAAGTTTTAGAAAACAAAAGCTTATATTTTAGAAATGAATATAAGAAGACAAGACTCGCTTTCTAAAATTATCCTAAACACAAAATTATGAAAAAGGGTTTTTCAAAAACTTGATATACTTTCGATAAAATTGATCTTTTATCACTAGGAGTGAAATTTATGAAAAACTAAGGTTAAAAGAAGATTTAATTGTCCATGGAAAAAGAATGAAGAAAATAAAATAAGAATATACTAATTTATAACAAACTAAGAAAATATAAAGTTTCTTCAAATACTTGAAAAGAAATTATCAAGGTTAAAGTTTTAACAACTCAAATTGAATTGTTTTATGAAATAAATTGTTGAGACACTACCATTAGAAACTTTGCATATAAAGTGAGCTTATCTATATACTCAAAGTATTTATCAAATATATGTTCATATATATATATATATATATATATATAATGTTACAAAAGAATTTTCTTTAAAATGAAGTTGAGTTAGAAATGGATTTGCAAAAGTTTAGGAATAATTCGTTTTAAATCTGTACCTGACGTTTTTGGAACCCAAATGACCTTTTATGACAAAGATAAGTTTAGAAATAGATAGATCTTTCGAATAGGTAGAAAATGGTATATTATATGCGAAATTCCGAGTTAAAATGAGCAAGTTATGGCCATTTTAAGTTGGAATTTCCTCTTATACGATTTTACCGCGATTTTAAGAAAAGTTTAAAAAATCCAAGAATAGGATTTCATGAAAGTCTTATCCCGAGTATTTCTTTTGTCTAGGTAATGAAGGATACGAGAATACCCTACCCGAGGATGACTACGACTAAGAAGATAGAAAAATGGACGAGTAAGTTATTCCTCCTAATTTCGTTACCTTGCTTATGCTTGTAAAGTAGTAGCATTAGTATACTAAGAAAAGATAAAAACGAATATATTTGGGGAATTCGGGATTATGTGTAATTCTATGTTTATGTGTGAAATGAGAATTAAGAATATCGCAGCCTCAAATTGCTTGTTTAAATAATTTTGTTTATTTACTTGTATGATTGTTTATTGTTTGCTAAATTGATGGATCGCCCCTAATAAACCTTAATAAGGTTTGGCTTAAGAAAATTAAAATGCTCACGCATAGCATCCATCGAGTCACATCTATTTCGGAAGGCTGCTACTCCTACGTGTAGAGTTGGATTGGCTGTGATCGTGCGGTGCCACGGGCCATGTTCCTTCCTGAAGAATCCAAATCGCTCGGGGAAAGCGACTCTGGGTTCGGAGCCGAGCCAATCGAACGCTGTGGGTGAGGACCTAGGGACTAGCAGTAGAAGGTCGAGGACCTTCAACCCCGACTCCTTAACCTTTGATACGGAGGGGTAAATCCGTTCTATATATGGTTTCTGGATAACTGTATATATTTGCCTAATCATGTGGTTGTTGCATTGTATGCATAGCATATGTGTGATTAAATAAATAAACTTGTTTGAAAATATGGTGCGAATGAAAAGGAATATCTCACTAAGCTGGTTGTAGCTTATACCCCTATAGATTTTGTTGAAACAGGTATATCTGTGGCTTAAATTAGGGATCATGACATTGAGGAAATCATGGAAGGATGGTTAAGCTTCTATGAAGGAAATAGAATCATAAGATAAGTGATGTATATTTATTTGAAGTAGGTTATGCCTCTAAGAATTGAAATGCAATATGTATGTTTTATGATAAGTATTTTCTTTGCCTTGTTACTTATTTATTATCAATATAAATTACGCTACTCCGATGCGTTCCCTTAGTTGTGATGTACGCCTTGTACATGATATGGAAGCTTTTGCATGACTAAGGTAGTCATTCCTAGGCTTTAGTATTGTGTACGACGGACTGCCACGTTTAGGGTACCCTCGGGGCGTGACAGGATCCCTTTGATCTCTTCTTGAGCAGTGTATATATTGTTCGATGTGTCCTGGTTTGTGTATTTGAAACGAGTTATCACATCCTTTTTTTGTATCTAGATGAGTTCCTGTCGTCATCTACTCTCTTTGTCTTGTTACTAAGCCTCATGAACTTCTTAAGCTTTTTGGCCATCAAGACAAGTTCCTCATTATTGTCATCATCATCTTCTTCTTCACTGGAATCTTGATTTGTAGCGTTCAAAGTGATAGCCTTCTTGTTTGATTCATCTCCTTGTTTTTTAATGAGCTCATGTGCTTTTAGTGCCCTAAGGAGTTATTCTTTGTTCTTGGCATTTAAATCTTGTGATTCTTCAATGGCTGTTCTTTTTGCTTCCCAATCCTTGGTTAGTGACATGAAAAGTTCAGAACTTATTTCCAAATTAGTGAAGTTCTTTCCAAGCATACTCAAAGAATTTATAATGTTGATGAATCTATTATGCATCTCATCTATAGATTCATTTGAAAGCATTTTGGAGTTTTCAAACTGTCCACATAAAAGACTTATTTTTGTATCTCTTACTCTTGATGTTTATTCATAAGTCTTTTCTAATTCATCCCATATTTCTTTGGCTCATTTATATGTACAGATTCTATTGAAATAACTTTCATTTAGCCCACAATGCAATATGTTCATAGCTATATAATTTAGATCTAATATTTTCTAATCATCTTCATTATAATCTTTTTCTTCTTTTCCTTCAATAATCAAAGGCCCATTTTCTATAACATTTCGTATCAATCTATTTTGAGCTTTTAAAAAGATTTTCATTCTACATTTCCAATATGGGTAGTTACCCCTACTTAGAAGTGGTGATCTATTGATAGTTTGCCCTCTAGAAACCCTAGTGCATTTGATGCTATGATATTTACTCTATATGTGATTAAGCACATAAAATTAGAGATGAGGCTTTCATATCAAATCAAAACTGAAAATGCACTAGAAAATAATCAAGAGGCAGGGAGGATGAATTGAGTATTTAATCTAAAATGCATAGACAATTAATTTTTATGCAACAGATTAAATTATACTCTAATAGTAGCGGATAACACGGCAACATATTACAATATGAAATATAAGAGAGCTAGGCATGGAGAATTTGAGTCTAGATTTAATGTGAAGTTCAGCCTACTTCCTACTTTCCACGATCACCAATTATCTCCGATCGATGACTTGACACCTACTTTATTAATCACCACAAAAGACATGCTCAAGTTAACCAATACACACTTTACAACACATAGGAAATAAAATATTTCCTTTATTCTCTATATGCTTTCTTATAAATAGTAGACACAAGAACAAAGCACTAAAATAATTCTTTCTCTTTGCATATTTGGCAAATTAATGAATATGAGAATAAGAAAATTAAAGATTTGTTTGTTCGCAAATAAAAGCTCTTTTAAGGATTTCTTCTTTTTTTCACTGTTGATGAATTTCCCAAAGATAGAGTATTTATAGTCTTCAAACATTTAACTATCCATTAGAGATAAAGTCTTAAAAGCCTCAAGCATTAAATGCATGCAACGACTCTTTTCTGCTACATTGGCTCATGTTTTTAATTTTTTGTGCCTCAAAACTTATCATGTCTCTATGTATTATGCCTCATTTTTGTCCCTCAACTAAATTTATAATTCATTTGAAATTTTCGAGCCTTGGATTCTGACTTGTCGCGCCCTAATGCTTGTTGCACCTTGAACTTGTCGTACCTTAGACTTGACCCTGAATCAAAGCTGTGCTTCTTTGATCTTGTTGAGTTTTAGATCTTAAACTCATCGCACCCTGAATAATAGACTTGTTAACCCTAAACGAACCCCGTGACCAAGCCTATGCTTCTTTGATTTCATCATGCCTAAGACTTGAGCTTTGTCGTGCCTCAAATGTATGGACTCATCGAGACTTCGATGTGACTTGTGATTAGGGCTGTGCTCAAGAATTTTCTTACGAAAAACCTTCACAATCTCTAGAGAACAACAAAAACACACAGCATACATATGTATATTCTAGCTTATTATTTATCATATTGTTTGATTAATTAAGTGTAGTTTAACATAATTGTTTAGTTAATTGTGCAACTAATTATCTCATCAAAATCCACATTGAACATACAAGTTCAACAATCTCCCTCTTTTTTATGAGGACAATCATGCATAATTAACTCCTTTTTAAGTAAGCATGCTCCCCCTCAAATAAGCATATGGGTTCAAAGGTATTTTCTCAAATTTGATTCAAGGACTTGATGCTTAATTCTTGAGAAATGTAAGCTACACTTAATTCATCATTTTCCTCCCTCTTCGGACAAATAAACAATATTAAGCACTATTTATCATATTGATTTTGTGCATTTAACATATCTTTCCTTTATATACACATCAAAAAACATCATTAACAATATTTCTCTTCTCTATTTAATATTTTAAAGTGTCTCTCCCCTTTAAACTCATCAAAAACACACTTCATGCATGTTAATTGTGCATATGACATTACTCTCCCTTTATACTCATTAAAAGGAATAAGAAGACAAACTCAGAGCATTTCACATGAGGAGAGATGTACATGTAACATATAAGTTCAAAGAAGCATCACCGAGCATGTTCAGACATTTAAAACCAAGTTTTTTTAATAGAAATTTTTGTTTGAGCATGCTCCAAAAAATAACATATCACATATTTTTGTAGACAGAACAGATTATAAACATCATAGAAACATATATTACATCTAATAGCTTCTTTAGTCCTTAGATCAAGTTCTAGATCATCTTGTTTCCATGATATTTTAGCATCGATCTTTCTTGATCATGCCCAATTCTCTACATAAAGTGCAAAAACGATCCTCACTCAAGGGTTTTGTAAGAATATCAACAATCTGATTGTTTGGATCAAGAAATTTCAAGCTGATATCTTTATTTAGAACATGATCTCTAATGAAATGATATCTAGTTTTGATGTGTTTAGTTCTTGAGTGTTGAATCGGATTTTTTGTTAAATTTACAAAACTTATGTTATCATAGTGACTTGAAACATTTTCATATATTAAACTATGATCTAACAAAGTTTGTTTCATTCATAAAACTTGTGCATAATAGCTACTGATAGCTATATACTCAGCTTCGGTAGTTGAAAATGTAATAGAATTTTGTTTCTTTAAGTGCTGATTGTTTCTTTAGTTATTGAAAACTCTATTCACACTTGTCATCCCAAATAAATCTCACATGTTTTTGGGTCAATTTTGTCATTAGAGATGCAATTTTCGAAAATTCTTAGACAAATCTTCTATAATAACCATCTAACTTAATAAAACTTCTTACCTTTGTGACATTTATGGGTCTCTACCAATCTATTATAGCTTTGATTTTCTCTAGATCCATTGACACGCCTCCTTTATAAATCACATGTCCTAAGAAAGCTATTTCCTCAAGCTATAGTTTACACTAATTGAATTTTCCATATAATTTCTTATCTTTTAGTTATTGCAATACCATTTAAATGTTCTTCATGTTCCTTAGGATCTCGAGAATACAATAGGATATCATCAATAAACACAATCACAAATGAATTAAGATAATCCCTAAATATCCGATTCATGAGATCCATGAAAGTTATAGGAGCATTTGTCAACCCAAAAGGCATAACTAGAAATTTAAAATGTTAGTACCTCGTGTGAAATGCATTTTTTGGCACATCTTGGGATCTAATCTTCAACTGATAATACCTAGATTACAAATCGATCTTACAAAATACTGTTGCACCTTTCAATTTATCAAGCAAGTTGTCAATCCTTGGTAGAGGATACTTATTCTTATAGTTACTTGATTTAACTCTCTATAGTCAATGCACATTCTCAAACTTTCATTTTTCTTTTTCATGAATAATACTAGAGCACTCGATGGTGAAACACTTGGCCGTATAAAACCAAGATCATGCAATTCTTATAATTACTTTTTCAATTCCCGTAACTCTACCAGAGACATTATATATGGTGCTTTTGATATAGGGGCTGTCCTTGGAATCACATCAATTTAAAACACTATTTCACGATTAAGAGGTAAACCGGGTAATTCATTAGGAAATATGTTACAAAATCCCTTACCACTGGTACCATATTCACATTCAATTCTTCAACATTAATAGTTGCCAGCACAAATTTCTTCCACAATGCCATTGAATACACACTTCTAGGTCTTTGTCTTTCAAGACCATAAGTAAATTTTCCATCTTTTAAATTAGAACTCAATTTTGCTTTATTGTAATCTATAGTGACCTTATACATATTTAACCAATTCATGCCCAAAATCACATCAAAATCAGACATTGACAAAACCATCATATCAATTGGCATAATTATATTAGAAACTATCACATCAACATTTTTACAAACAGAAGTCTCCTTAGATTTCACACCTAAAGGAGTATTAATACATATCACACTATCAGGCAACACTTTAGGATCAAGATTACAATCATTCATAAACTTCTCTGATATACATGTGTGAGTAGTACCGGTATCTGTCAAAACATAAGGAAGTTGTTTTGGAATTAACAATGCACCTGCTAGAGTATCTACTAAAGGAGTTTTTTCACATTGTTGCAGCGCAAACACTCTAGCTGCTATTTTACTTTTCCTCGAATTAGATCTACTATTGTTGGGTTTATCCTTACAATCTACTATATGATGTCCTTGTTGTTTATAGTATGCATAAAAGATCAGTTGAAGTACGGATTTTTACATTCTGAAGCTCTATGTCCTTCTTGACTATAGGTAAAACTGGCCTTTGGATTCCACTTACACTGTGTTAATTCATGGGGTCCAAAACATCTAATATATTTCCTGTCAAAAATAGTAAGAGAAGCAAGAGTCTTAACTAATAGCCCTGGACTTGTCTTCTTGCCCAAGAATGGCTTCTTTCTTTTCCTTTGAAAACTTGTACCCTTACTTGTACCATCATATCTTTTGTATGAAGTTGATGATGCTGACCTTTTCCCTAAGAATGCAACTTGTCTAGCTTTCTTTGTTTTGTTCTCATTCAAGATCTGCTCAACCAACTTTGCTTTAGTTATCGCATTAGCTAGTGTTGGAAGTTGAACCATTCTAACTTCTCCCTTAATTTCTATATTCAAGCTGTTTGAAACTTTTGAACTTTCATTTTCTCATCCTGGTAGCCTTTACCTACGAATCTCAATTACCTACAAAATTCAGCATGATACTCTTTAATAGTCTTACTACCTTGACTAGACTTAACCAATTAGAGATCATCTGTTCTCTCACTGCGATAGGAAAATATTGCATAAAGAACACATGTTTAAATCTAACCTAGGTAATAGGTCTTGGCAAATTTCACTTAATAATCTCACCCATTGTAAACTTTACATTTTAACATGTGGAATGCTAGGTTAACTTTCCTATCTTCAGGAATTTCACATACCATAAAAGCTTTCTCTAACTCCTCTATCCAACTCTTAGCAATAGTTGGATCTGAAATGGTTCCATCAAAATCAGGTACTAATCTCATGAAATCATGCAATTTCACTAGTTCCTCTCTTTCTCTAACATGCATATTCTCTCATTGTCGACAGCTTGTGGAACATATTGCTACATAAATTGTCATTGTCATTGATACATCATCTCTTAGTATTACCGCATCATAGCAAACATGTCCCTAAACATAGTGCATGTTGTAGCCGTATCTCCCATAGGAACTTATGGCATTGGAGGAAACTATGACATTTATGGAGGTTTCAATATTTGTGACGTGGAAGCTGAAGCAAGAGATGAAGTAGGAGTTGGACTTGGAGTTGGAGCGGATGTTGGAGTAGATGTTTGAGAAGGTAGAGGCAGCGTATGTTCTTATTCTATTTGCTATCTAGTTTATCCACGGGACCTATCCATCTTTGATATAAAACACACAACACATTCATAACATATATAACAAATCATGTATTGTTTCAATTAGATTTATTTCAAAATTAACAAAAGTAAACAGCCAAATATAACATATCAGTCAAGCAAGAACCTAATTTTTTCCTAAACTCAACTCGCTGCATCTAAGGTTAGGTTATTGCCTAGCCCATCACATTTAGGTGAACATTTACATAATTGTTAGCTCTGATACCATTTGAGGAACTGTCATGCCCTAGACCTTAGTTTAGGCCTATCTAGCCCCTCCATGGGCAATACTTAAGCATTGCATAGAAGGCTCTCCATAAACGCAACGATCATGTCGACTATTTGCTTAAACATGCCATAAAAACATTAGTAAAAGCTACTTTTAAGAGTAGATCACATGATTTGAAATTTACATCAATGGTACCACCAAGTTAGCACTTTAAAAGATTACATGATTTCTATATCTCAAAGCACAAAAGAAAACTTAGTACTTTATTTTACAAACCATAGGCTTATGATTAAGCCTTTAACAAAAGTTACATCAAACTTGAAAAGTCTTGACAAAATCTTTTTCCTAAAACAAACATCATGGTTCTTAATTGTCCCATTCATTAAGAAACTCTTTGAAATTTGTGCCATACTCGATTCAATCATAAAACTTATCTTCATCAACACCTATAATAGAAAAAGAATGAGTCAGAGGCCTAGTACATAGCAACATACAAAAATACAAAATGGCATACACTCTTAGTCTAATGCAATGTGACAACCATTAAGTTATATTCTAATAATTAGGTGTATCAATTCAACATTGGAGTGTCAAAACTCCAATAATAAACCATTGGGCTAAAGGTTCTCAGTAACATCAGTAGCTTAGGAGGTGGATATAAGTAGTTCAAATACTTATATTACCTATAGGGATATCAACAAAGATAATAGTTACATTGAAAGTTCACAACCGTTTTGCATCTTTACTTATTTTAATCCATAATATCATCTAGTTCAATGGTCCCATAAACATGGCCTAAGTCATATTACTTCCTTTTAAGCGTAAGTAAATGTTATATTCATACTATTACCCTTATTGACTATCCATTAAGCCACTTATAGATTGTCATTGCATGATGATAAGAGGATAGCCTAAGTATCTAACTATCATGTTGGCATCGCCAAATAGGGTTATTGTTCCTCAGATGGATTAAATGATACAAGCACAGGCAATTTAAACATTTTTAGGCCATCTTTGTTTATATTTGTTTTAGGAATACCTACCCCAACATCTAACAATCAAGTTACTGCGTCCCTAATTGAACTGGTATATCTTGCAAAGGGTCAGAAGATAAACACAACCGAGTAGAGGAATATATTAAAAGAAATCAATTCATATAAGCTTTAACATCATACCATAATTAAATACGAAGCCCTCAATCAATTATCATACTTAAATAAAAACTCATATAAAAACCTAGCTTAGTTCATTTATGTATATATCTATATAACTCATCCTTTAATTATTTTATTTTATTATTATTTTTAAAGAACACGAGTAGATACAATTAGCCACGTTTTCCCCATGTTTCTTCATGTGAGAAACACAGCTAAATATAACTCATCGTGTTTTGTTTGTGGGTTCATCTCAGGGAGAGGGACGACATGATAAGGTGACCGTGTTCCAGTCATGCTTTTCCTTGAGTTGGAAACTAAAGAGAAACACGATGAGATAGGACAAATCATGTTTATCTTGTGTTTCGTTAATATGCCATGCACTTCAAAAGTCAAAGAGAAGCACAATGAGATAGGTCCAGCCATGTTCTAGCCGTGTTGTTCTAGATTTACTTTTATTGAACAAAACAGAGAGAAGCACAACTAAATAGAGTTTCTTGTTTACCAATCATGTTCCTTCTCGAGTGAGTTAAAGTTCTTCTGTTTTAAGCAATAAAGAGAAGCACGATTGGTTAGGGTAACTTGTGTTCCCTTCGAGTACTCCTTCGAAAAATAGGGCATGCTATTTTTAATACTTAAACATCACATTTTTGCTTCAACTAGCTTACACACACCCATTACACATACTTATCAGCATCACATGTGCATAACTTAACATTTATATCCTTCAGCAACATCCATCACTTCATTTTCACTACCAATTCAATATGTAAATCATGCAACTCACTTAACCATCAAAACATCCAAAATGACTTCATTTTTCTACTCTTACAAGTTCTAAAGATTCAATTAAACCTAAGATCCATTCAGTTCATCAACTATACTTTCAATTCACTAAAAACTCCGATGAGTTGTAATTGAGTGATCGCGTTTTAAATTGATAATCCTATAATTCCTTTTCCTAAACATGGTCAAGCTAGGCAAGTGCACCTATCGTTATGTAGTTTAGGATTAAGCATATGGTCATCTCCTACAGGGAATGAATTAAACACTAGTACTAACCTTCTCCTCATTATCTAGCTTAAAAAAAATTAGATTTTAATGATAGTATTGAATTACTAATTATACTATTATTTTCCTAAGGATGCAAATACAAAAATTAACACATAACAAAGAGATGCAACGCAAACATAACACATAAGCCTGTAACCTATAATTAACATGTAATTTCACACTATCGATGGAATGTTATTAGTTTTAACTGTGAAATTTAGCATACCACTTTAAAGTCTTTATCAAGATCAATTAGGCCTAATCCTGTTTTTATCCACTAGAATCTTATCCTAGGCTAATAGCAAATCAAGGACTGCATTAAGTTCTAGAATTTCATGTAAAATTGTAAAATATTTCACCATCCTATCTCTAAGACTATGAGTAATCTTTTCAATAGTTTAAATCTATTCACTTGGATAATTTCTTAATCTATCAAAGTGAAATTTGAAAAAGTCTATGCCCTGCACTACATAAACCAAAGCTAAATATATGCTATTGTTAAAATTAAGAAGTCTAATAGAAATTATGAATTTAACACACTTCTACATAGAAAGTCATGAAATTTGCAAGATACACTGCAATAAACAAACATTAGACAAAACAGAATAACAACAAGATGAGAGATAGAAAGACAACACCCATTTCTTCCATTGCTGAAATTGTTTGAGACTTTTCTACAACAACACATTAAAGATCCCTCGCCAATCTCTCTTAAGTTCCATGGATGACTCATCACAGATATAACATTTACACATCACAATACACTCACAAACACACTCATCTACACACACTCGCTCCCCTTATAGGGAGGAGAAAATGTCTACATTTTTCCTACACTAATGGTTACAATGAATGAATGAATTGATTGAAATCTCCTTGATTGATCCTCCCCTTTTTTGAATGGGTACGTTGTGTTTTATACTTGGGTTGCTTCTCCAATGGTTACAAGTCAAGATATATGACTTATCATATGTGGCATCCTTTAGTTATACTGTTTAAAGAAAATTCGAGAAAAGTCGTCTTCAAATCACGTGAACATCCATGGGTGGCAAAGAGACCTTGGTAGAGACTGGTCACCTAAAATTTGTGAATCACGCCCGTGATTCCAACCTTTATAGAGATTGTTCATTTGAAATTCATGAATCATGCTCTTGATTTCATGAATTACGCCCATGATTCTACCCTTGGTAGAGATTGGTCTTGTTAAATCCATGAATCATGCCCTAATTTTGCCCTTGGAAGCCATTGATCTCAAAATTTTCATGAATCATGCTCGTGACATTGCCTTTAGTGGCTTTGGTCTCTAAAATTCCTTCAATCACTAGTAATCATAGGCATGAAGTTGGGCTTAGAAGCGTCTGATCTCCTCAACTTGGCAAATCACGACCATGACTTTGATTTCCATTAGCCTAACTTCATTTGTTTGTACAAGTCGTGTTCAATTCCTTCTCTAATCCATCTAAATGTCTTCAATGTATTCCATTGTCACCTAAAATGAATATATATATAATATATAAAGATTAAGTATCAATTCTTGCATAAATCATGTCAATAAGTTCTAAATTATCCTTAATTATCTAGTGAAATCCATGGATAATTTATGCCTGTCAAACTCATTCATATAGAAGTTGCCTTTTGAAAGAGATACATGATTAAGTAATTAGAAAACTTGTAGATGAAGTATTGCAGAGGTTTTAGTGAATTATTTGTAGGAAAGTTAATGAAAATTTGTGTCTTACTCTATTCTCCTAAGAAGAGTTGGTTAGGGTATGTTTTGTGGAGTTGATTTTGCAAAGTTTAGACAAGATAATTATCCTCTGATCTTTGGTAAAGTGTCTTTGATTTTTGTGGTGATTTGTTGATATTGTAAAGTGTATTTTTATGCATGATATGAGACAGGTTAAAAGGCTTTAGGATCATGGGCTTGTGTTAGTTGTAGGGTTGGATTTTGACAGAAAGAAACGGGCTTCAGTTTCAAAAATTGTAGAAAAAATTTTCTTTTGTAAATTAAGAAAATAAATTAGCCCAAAGCTTAATCAAATTGTAATTAAGGATGTGCAACAAATTAATTAAATAAATTTTATGAGATGAACAAACTTTGATTATGTTCTAATGCCTAGTCATACTAACATATAAAATTCTATTGACTAAACTATCACAACCAATTCATACACTAATAAGCAATACATATATACAGATCAGTTAAGTATAATTAGTTTAGAATATTTCATTTTTAATAAATATTTTGTGTTCTTTTATATACGAATTAAATTAATTATGTAGTGTGGCTATCATAATATATAAAGTTTAAATAAAGTGATCTAATAAAGTCATGGACTTTAAATGCATCATATATATTGAGTATGAAATATTATGTGTAGAGATCAAATATATTATTTCCTATTTTATGTTAGGTAGAATATGAAATACTAAACATGGACTTATATATAAACATATGGTCATGGTCCCTAGGTTATATGTTTCACACATTACTCTTTAGACATCTCATCATTAGAGAGAAAAGAGAGAGAGAGGAAATCTCCTAAAAGCTCCATATAGAATTGGAACACTAAACCATTAAAACAAAAGGAGACTTTATGTTTCATCCATATCATGGATTAAGGTACACTTCTATAATTACTTTTATGTGTTTGTGCTTTAATCTTGCGCATGTGTTATTTAATTTAAGGATTTAAGGTTTAATCCCAATAGTAGTTTCTTTGAATGTTTAGCTTTGCAGCATAGCATGATCACAGATGTTGCTAGGCATTACTTACGGTACCATGTCTTCAAAAACATGTAAGACTCTTAAACCTTTTCAACTTCTGTTGTAAGGGGGTTGATTATTTCACGACATTGTCTATAACTTGATGATGTTTACTATTCTATTGGAGATTCTTCTATATATTGCATTTTGTTCAATTGTATAAAAGTTAGCTAAGTGTTAATGTATTGCCCTTCCAATGTTGTTATTAATCATGTTCATTTACTCTAGTCACCACCTAGACAAATTCCATGAGTATTTGAAGAAGCAAGAAATGATTCAAGCCTAATGATCTGTGTAAAATGTGTATATAAAAATGTAAGTTCGGATACTACTAGCAAGTATACTGGGTCTTGATCAAGTAATATAAAAGTGAGTCGAGTATCGTTCCCACGAGGACTAAATTAATCACTAGATCGATATTAGCTTTTACTAATATTTAGGCAATCAAAATGTATCAATTAATTAACTAATTATATCTAATGCAATGAGATTGTGAGAAAGTTACATAAGCTAAATGTGGAAAGGAACAGAATCCACCCTATTCTTTGCTAATCATATTGAAGTTATATCATATGAATAATTAGAACTGTGGATATTTGTAAGAAATTGTCAAAACCTAAAACTATCAAGTTTTAGTAAACCATAAAATAATCTATTAGCTTCCACTATATAAATTATCAATGGAATCTAATTTATAGTTATAAATCTCCCGATTCTATAATTATCGAATATCCTAAATTAACTTCTCCTAATTCCTTAGTGAGAAATTAAAATAAAATATTGCATGAATTACACGAAACAATTTCTAAATTAGATTAAACTCCACTGCTTCCGCAATTTTTGTTTAATCTTAATTCATGAATTCCTATGAACCCTAATTCTTTTTCCAAATTATTAGAATTCTTATCAATTCAATTTCAATAAAAAATAAAATAGATAATGAGGATTCAATATAAATATTCCATAATTCTAACAATCCTATAATATAAATTCAAAAATCATTTCAGCAAGATTAGGATTTCATCACTTCCCACAAAGAAAGGTTTAGCTACTCATGAATGATGATTCAATAATCAAATAAGAATATGCAATTGATAACATTATGAACAAAGAATTCAGATAAATGAATTGCATAAGAAAAGAGATCAGATATCACTAATTCAAATATCACAATCTTCAATTACAACTTCTTGAAAGCTCAAATCTCTCACAAATCTCTATGAAATGCTAAAACTATTTGTATACTAAAGTATTTTCTGTTTTTCTTCTGCTTATCTTACAGAGGAGGGAAATCTCCCTTATATAGGAAAAATTTCGTGAGAAGTATTAATGAAAAATTAAAGTTTCAACTTGTACGCCGGTAGTTATAGTTCCTTTGCCGGCAGCTTATCGGCGGTGTAAAGTCTTTTTCTTCTTTGCATAGGCAGTGCACTGGCAGCTTTCATCTTTGGTTATAAGTGTAGGCCACTCCTACGCTGGTGGCTTAGATATGGATCTAGCTGGCGTATATAATGAAAAATGAAAGGTTGGACCTATTTATAAGGAAAGCCGTCCCAAAGCCGGCGGCTTTGATGCCGCTTAGACAATCCATCAAACTTTGTCTTTTCATTTGTCACCTAACATGTGATATCTATTTGTGCTCCTGATCTTCGATCTACACTACCTCAACGCCAGTGGCTTAGAGTCTAGTGTATGTTGTAACTCCTTCTGCACTGGCAACCCTTGAGCTCTGAGCTACCGGCCTTCAGTCTATACTGGCCTATTCACCTTCTACGTCGGCGGCTTTCAGGCGGCGTATGTTCAATTGAGTCAAGGCTTGTAAGGCTGGCAGTGTATGCAACGACTTTGACTAGTGCAAACATTTGATCTTGTAAGCTGTCTCAACGCCGACGGCTTTGATTCTTAGAAAGCCTGCATTGAATGAAATATTGTAGAAGCTGGATTCTTCTTCCTTCTATACTGGCAGCGTTGAGCCAGTGTTTTTATCCTCTTCAGTCTACACCGCCTCAAGGTCGGCGGTGTAGAGGCAGCTTTAAGGAATTCCATTCTGTTAGTGATGAAGGCTAGCCGTACGCTGACGGCTTTAGCTTCAGAAAAGCTGGTGTACCCCCTGAGTTTTTCCTATTTTCATTCCAAAGTTTCTTGTTTTGATTCCTTTGTTCAAATTAGACCTGAAACATGAATTTTAACCAATACAAGTACCCATTCTAGCTATTTTGAACATCAACAAGTTGTATATAATATAATCTTATCAATTCCCCCACACTTGAACTTTTGCTTGTCCTCAAGCAAAACAATGAAGAACAAAATTATTGAAATCTCTCATAGATAGTACAATTTTGGTAATTTAAGCAATTTCTTTAACTTGCTTTTCTTGTATCTATTGCTCTAACCATACCGATTTCTTATAATTGGAGTACTATAATCAAAATTGAGGAGTTAATCCAAACAAAACAAGTTTTAATCACAATCTTTAACAAAAGAACATTCCATTCAAAAAGCAAATACACAATCCACTAAGGAAAAATACTCATTTAAACTTCATTGGACTTTTAGCTTATATATATACTTCCAGTAACACCAAATGAAAGCATGTGGTATCTACTTTTTCCTTAGATTTTCTCCTTCTTTATTACAAGTCTCCTTTTATTTGCATATTTGCATTCATTTTTTTCTTTTCTTTTTCAAGCACTTATATTCTTTTTAGGAGGTTTTTGCCTCCATCTTTTTGCTTTTCAAAGTTCATAATTTGAACTTTTGCCTTTCTTTCCTTCTCGTTATAGTGAGTTCATTGAGTTGGCACATCCCAGGCTCATCACCTAAGTGACCAGGTTTCAAAATACCCCTAAGAACTCTTCTTCACTTTAACATTCAAGTTCAGACACTCATAACTCAAATTTTTAAGTTAGAGGAGTAGTGGCTATGCTTGTTTCTTTCTTTTTGAATGCAATAACAAATCAAAGACTTATTTTTATAAAGGATCACTAAGTTTAAAAGTTTCTTCTACCTCTTTCACTAAATGTTATAATTCAAAGGGTATATACAAACTAAAATTTCCTAGAAGTAAACCTGTTTATTTTTCACAAAAGGATTTGACCAGCTCTTAAATTTCCAATTTTAAAGTTAAAAATAAAGTAAACTTGTTCCTTAAGGATTTTACAACTCAAATTCAACTTATTAAACCAATCACAACAGCAGGTGAGTAAGATACTTTAACAAATTAATTTCATTGTTTCTTTGTTTTAATCAAATGTTTTCAATGATTACTTTGTACTATCTCCAATTTTCAAGAGATTTTTGAAAAAATTTTGGTAGAATTTCCCCATAATTTGCTTTCAAACCAAAAATACAAGGTGGGTGATTACTCAATAAGTCCTGTCAAATAATCCACAATCCAAACAGCTAGCAGATCATATAACTCCATTCAATTCATTCAATTCAATGTATCCCCTCCCCACACTTCAACTAAACAGTCCTCACTGTTTCAAAATTATAGAACAAAAGAGAAAAGAAACATAAATAGAAGCCTTTGTACTTTCCTTTTTGAATAAGAGCAACAAAATTTAGAGTGGAGAGATTGTTTGTTCAGCCCTGTAAGCTCTACAAACGAAAAAGAAAAATAAAAGTAATAATAAAAACTAACTAATCAGCACAGATCAAAGTAAGTTACCCACAAGGACTTGGGTGCTCAATATATATACAGGCCAATATGAAAAAAAAACTCAATAAAGAACAAATGAGAGCTAGCGGATCTCTAGCTCTCTAGCCTAGACTAGCTCTACTGGTGTGCTCCGGACTAAGTCTAGGAGTATCTCTGGGCTGGTTGTGTGAGTGTGCTCTGAGCTAAGTCCAGACTCAGTAGAAGTCTCATAAGTCTCAGCCCTTGTTCTGGGTTCAAGCAGCAAACATCAGTCTTCAAAGCTTCAAAGATAGTCCTCCTAAACTTCTTGTTTTCTTCCTCTCCTTTTCTTGTCTATCTCTGAGCTCCTGATTCTTTTTTCAAGTCCTATATATCCAGCCTAAGCTGGTCCATGTCATAAGCTGAAACAGTAGCTGCAGGAGGAGGAACAGAGGAGGATGGGATATCAGTGGGCACATCACCAAGAAAGATATCCTGGAATTCAATCTCTTCCAAAATTGATGGCTGAACTCCTCTGGGGTTTTTAAGCAATCCCCAGCCTTTAAATGGTGCTGATGAGATCTTCTTCCTTTCAAATATCTCATCTCCCTGAGGAGCTTCAAAAATTCCCATTCCCTTCAGCAATTTGGTGATATAGCCACCATAGAACAGGAGTCTAATCCTGGTATCATCAGCCTGCTTAAAAATAAAGTTAGCTATCTCCACCCCAAATCAATTCTATAGCCTTTAACAAGGCTATATAAATAAAACATGTCAAATGTAGTCACCTTGCTGTGACTAGTCTTGTTGTAGCTCAGTATATGTGCAAGAATATGGTAGAGCAACTTGTGCTCAACAGCACCAAATGCAGTGGCCAATGATTTCGAGGGAACAAATGGCTCATTTGCTCTTTCAGGAGGAATCAATTGATACCAATAAGCCTCCTGAGTCATTTGATCTTCTCCCTCAGCCAATTGTTAGGCAAATTAAGTTTTCCTCCTCCTCATCATATAATCCCAGGAGTTTGCCCATCTTTTTCAGCTTGACCTCCCTAATCTCACCTAATACTTGAAGCTGAAATGTAGATTCAGCTCTGTCAGTATACTCTTCAATGTAGATAAGAACTCAATAGTCAAGTTCTTATATGGTGGCTCCCTGAAATCAAACAATCTAATCTAAGCTGGATCTTGGATCATGTTTCTAACCCTATCAGTCAACCCATATTCATCCAGTAAACTCCAATCCAAGTACTGGGTGTTCAGAAAATCCATCTTCAATAGCCTCTTTTTTATCTTTTGCATACTGCTGACTGGACAACAGATTCCTAGTCTGTGAACCAGAAGTAGAGGCATCTGTAGTCTTTTGCTTTTTCTGTTTAGGAGCCATTCCTGCAATTAAATTGAGGTTAATTAGAATAGGAAATCAGAATTGAATGCAAAATAAAGCTTGAATCATGTGAATTATGTCATTTCATTAAGGAACAAAGTTTTGCATAATTCCTATAATCCTAATGAAATTCTTGTTGAATACATTCCTAATTTATGCCTAATTCATTTCATAACATGAGTTCAAATAGATTTGAGATCCTAGGCATATCAATTAGTGAAGCTACTATCATGGAATTGAATTGAAGATTTACACTTGCTAAATAAAGTCAAAGCTGGCAGCTTAGCTTGGCTAGCTCAGACTTGAATGTTGGAAATTCAAATTTCACAATGAGAAGTGATTTTCAAAAATTTTTCATCAAAAGTCCTTTTGAACACTTCTAAACCAAATTTATCTTCAAAATTTTCAGAAATTCGAATTCCTAAGTTCAAATTGGAGCAAATAACATCAATTGAAGCTACAGTTTAGTATAGAAGTTCATTTCATGCATCCAATTTCACCGAATTCAACAAAGCCCCAAATTTTGAAATTAAACATTGTATGGCAATTCAAGAACCCTAATTCTCAGTGTGTTCACAATTCATTGATCAATTAAGCAGAAAATGTAATTAACCAAGCATTGATCCCAAATCCAACTCCAAAAGACCATCTAAAACATCCAATCTATCTATTCTATCAAAATTCGAACTAAATGTCCCATCCACCAATATCAATAATCCATTGAGCTAATTGACAGATTTAAAACAGATACGAATACAATGGATTAAAGAATAAACTAAGAGCAAAAGTTGAGAGCACTTACTTGTGCAAGATGAATCAAATCAAGTAGGTGAATGAATGAGGCAGTGGGGGATGCGTATGTGAGAGTGAGAGAGAGTAATTGAGAGAAATGAGGAAGAGAGAGAGAGATAGATACCTGCTAAATTTGATTATGCAAACAAACGCCGGCATTTTTATTGAGTACGCCGGTGGCTTACATTCTGGTGTACAAAATTTAATTCATGCCAAGAGCAAATGGCGGCCGGCTTTCTCATGTACACTGCCGGCTTACAGTCTACGCCGGCTTCAAAGCTGGCGGCTTTGAAACCTAGGTGCCACTTTGATCGGGGTTTAAAACCCTTGAAATTTTGGTTTTACGCCGCCTTCAACACCGGTGGCATAAATGGTAAGAAGCCAGTGTTCTCGTTTGTTGCATACGCTGGCATTAAGCCGGCGGCTTTGAATTTCCAATTGTCGGCTTTTTTTTTGCATAAGAAAAGACTCTAAAACTTAGTACTCTAAATTATTAGAATACTTACCTTGTAATTTCTTGGAGCTTTTCCAAATTTGTTCCTCATTCTTTTTTCTTAATTTTTGCATCTCCTTGTTAGTTAAAGCTCAATTTTTCCATTTTGATCCATCCACACTAAAAATTAAGTTAGCAAAACAAACAAATAAAACTACTTTTAAATCAAACATGGGTTGCGTCCCAAGAAGCGCTTAATTTAGAGTCGCTTAGCCCGACTTTCCTATTTTGGTCATGGTTCTTTAAAACTTATGACAGTGGTAGCACTATCATGGTTTTCCCTTTCATAATAATGTTTGAGCAGATGCCCATTCACCTTGAAAGTCTGATTATCATTAGTTTTCAATTCTACTGCATTGTAGGGAAAACCTTTTGCAATTTCAAACGGTCCTAACCATCTTGATCTCAACTTTCCTGGAAACAACTTCAAACGAGAATTATAAAGTAAAACTTTTTGTCCAGGTAAAAATTCTCGCTTGATAATATTTCTGTCATGCCATTTCTTTGCTCGTTCCTTGTAGATACGAGCATTCTCATAAGCTTCCTCCCTCCACTCAGCCAATTGATTTAATTGAAGCAATCTCTTTTCCCCTGCAAGCTTTTTCATCAAAATTTAAGAATTTTATGGCCCAATATGCCTTGTGCTCAAGTTCTACAGAAGATGACATGATTTACCAAAAAATCATAAATGGACATTCCAATAGGGGTTTTAAAAGCTGTTCTATAAGCCCATAATGCATCATCTAATTTTGAAGACCAATCTTTTCTAGATGCATTAACAGTTTTTTCCAAAATTCTTTTGATTTCCCTATTGGATACCTTAACTTGTCCACTAGTTTGTGGATGATAGGAGGTAGCAATTTTGTGTATAACTTCATATTTTAATAAAAGTTTTTCAAATTGCTTGTTACAAAAATATGATCCCCTATCACTAATGATAGCTCTAGGCACCCCAAATCTGGTAAAGATATTCTTTTTCAAAAATCTTAAAACTACTCGAGCATCATTTGTTGTAAAGCAACAGCTTCAACCCATTTTGAAATATAATCTACTGCCACAAGTATATATTTATTCGAAAAAGATGAGGGAAAAGGAGCCATAAAGTCAATTCCCCAAACGTCACAAAGTTCAATTACCAAAATATTGTTTTGTGGTATTTCATGTTTCTTTGAAATATTACCAGTCCTTGGCATTGAGCACAAGACAATAAATATTTCCTGCAATCACGAAACAAATTAGGCCAATAAAATCCATATGATAAGACTTTAGCTGCAGTCCTTTGAAGACCAAAATGACCTCCTGCTTCTTTTGAATGACAATGTTCAATAATGTTAAGCTATTCAAAAATTCAGGCACACAACGTCTAATTACTTGATCAACACATTTCTTAAACAAATATGGTTCATCCCAAAAGTAACTTTTCACATCATGCAAAAACTTCTTCTTTTGTTGATAAGACAAACCATATGGAATAATCACCAAGTAATTGACATAATCAGCATACCAAGGCAAACTTAGGATCTCTACTGCATGCAATTGTTCATCAGGAAACTTTTCATTGATAGGAATATCTAAACTATCAGATTCTAGTCTAGATAAATGATCAGCAATCACATTCTAGTTCCCTTCTTATCTTTGATCTCAAGATCAAATTCTTGCAAAAGTAATATCCATCTAATTAGCCTAGGTTTTGCATTAGCTTTAGTAAACAAATATTTCAAAGCAACATGATCAGTATATACTATGACTTTAGATCCTATCAGATAAGGTCTAAACTTGTCACAAGCAATTATAACAGCAAGAAGTTCCTTCTCAGTTGTGGCATAGTTTCTTTGAGCTCATTCAAAGTTCGACTAGCATAGTATATGACATGAAATAACTTACCTCTTCTCTGACCCAATACTGCTCCTATAGCAAAGTTGCTGGCATTACACATAAGTTCAAAAGGCAGCTCCCAATAGGTGCAATAATCACTGGTGTAGATGTGAGCTTTTCCTTCAATAAGTTGAATGTCTGCAAACACTTGTCATCAAAATTAAACATTGTATCCTTTTCTAGAAGATTGCAAAGAGGTTTAGAAATTTTAGAGAAGTCTTTAATAAATCTCCTATAAAAGCTAGCATGTCCTAGAAAACTTCTAACTCCCTTAACAGTGATGGGTGGTGGCAATTTCTCTATGATCTCAATTTTGGCCTTATCAACTTCAATTCCTCTCACTGAAACTTATGACCCAAAATAATCCCTTCTCTTACCATGAAATGACATTTTTCCCAGTTTAAAATCAAATTTGTTTCTTTGCATCTTTGAAGAACACAAGCTAAGTTTTCTAGACATGCTTCAAAATACTTTCCAAAAACAGAAAAATCATCCATAAAGATTTCAGTAAAATTTTCAAGCATGTTAGAAAAGATGGCCACCATACGCCTTTGAAAAGTAGCAGGTGCATTGCAAAGATCAAAAGGCATCCTCCTAAAGGCAACAGTGCCATAGGGACAAGTGAAAGTGCTTTTTTCTTGGTCATCAGGAGCTATAGAAATTTGATTATAACCAGAATAACCATCTAAAAAGCAATAATAATCATGCCTTGCAAGTTTTTCCAACATCTGATCAATGAAAGGAAGGGGAAAGTGATCTTTTCTGGTGGCATCATTTAATTTTCTATAATCAATGCAAACTCTCTACCCAATCACAGTACGAGTAGGAATCAAGTCATTTTCTTCATTTTTCACTACAGTCATACCACCTTTCTTTGGTATAACTTGAACTGGACTAACCCACTTACTATCAGAGATAGGATAGATAATACCTACATCAAGTAGTTTCAGAATTTCCTTTTTTACTACCTCCTTAAGTGTTAGGTTAAGTTTCCTTGTGGTTGAACTGTAGGTTTGTACTTAGCTTCCATCAAAATCTTGTGAGTGCAAATCATAGGGCTAATTCCCTTGATATCAGCAATAGTCCAACCAATTGCTTCCTTAGAAGTTCAAGCAACTGTTGCTCTTGTTCACCTGTCAAATAAGATGAAACAATTATTGGCAAGGTATCTCCAGTTCCTAGAAAAGCATATTTCAAATGAGTGGAAAGGGGTTTAAGCTCAAGATTTGGTGGCTGTATCATTGATGGTACTGGCTTGCTTTCACTAGTGCCTAGCTCCTCATAATATCTGGTTTTAATTTGAGGCATTTGCTCAACTTCTTCCTCTTGCTCATCATCACTCCATTCATCTAGATTTCTCAGAACGGATTCCACAGTTTGTACACATACATTCTCTTCAACAGACTTGGAAATAAACTCATCAATAATATCAATAGTATAACAGGAACCTTTATCAAATTTTTTCATTGCATCATAAACATTAAAGGTTACCTGATCATTTTCTACCCTTAAAGTGAGTTTACCTTGTTCCACATCAATTAATACTTTACCGGTTGTAAGGAATGGTCTGCCAAGAATCATTGGGACTTCACGATCCTCATCCATTTCCAAGACTATAAAGTCTACTGGAAATATGAACTTGTCAATTTTTACCAAAACATTTTCAACAATACCACGTGGGTATTTGACACTTCTATCTGCAAGTTACAAGATGACATGAGTCTCCTTGCATTCTTCAAGTCCTAATTTCCTGAAAATAGATAGGGCATAAGATTAATACTTGCACCAGAATCTATAAGAACTTTATCAAAGTAAAAGTTGTGTAAGGAACAATAAAACTCCCCTGATCTCTTTGTTTCATTGGCAGGCAAGGTGTATTCTTTTGTAAAATCATGGAGCATTCTCCTATGAGCATTACTGGTTCATTTCCATCAATCCTTCTCTTCTTAGTAAGCAATTCTTTGATAAATTTTGCATATGAAGACATTTCTTGAATCACTTCTAAGAATGGAATATTGATTTGCAACTTCTTGAAAACATCCAGAAACTTTGAAAATTGCTCATCCAATTTTTGTTGCTTCAATCTTCCTGGAAAAGGAATAGGTGGAACATAAGATCTTACTTCAGGTGATTTTTGCATTGGTTCCTCCATCTTTTGTTTTCCTTTATCTTTCTTGGAATCACTTCATTCTTCAACTTTTGCCTCAACGGGTTCAACTTCCTTGCCACTTCTCAAAACTATAGCATTCACGGTTTTAGGATTTTCCTCAGTGTTGCTGGTAAAGAACCAGATGGTCTATTACCAATTTGCTGAGCAAGTTGATGGAATTTCCCTTGAAGATCTTGAATAATCGCATGCTGATTATTGAGTGTGGTTGGTATTCTGAATAAAAGTCTTCAATAACTCTTCAGTTGAAAGTTGATTTTGCTGAGATGAGGCTGGGTATTTCTTAGGACCTTGTTTTTGAAATCCAGGTGGTCGGTAAACATTTGCTTCATTTCTATAAGATAGATTTGGATGATTACGCCATTCTGGATTATAAGTGTTTGAATATGGTCCATAATTAACCCTTCCAAAGTTTCCAACATAGTTGAGTTGCTCTCCACTTGATGATGGTGTAGTACCATGAGGACAATCATAAACTGAATGTGGTCCTGAGCACAACTCACAAGTAGCAACCTGATTAGTATTCAAAGAACTAGATGCTACAAGTTTACTTACTTGTGTAGTTAAAGCTGAAACTTGAGCAGTGAGCTGTTGCATGGATTCACTATCTTGAATAGATCCACCTTTGATCTTGTTCTTTCACAGCTCCAGTTGTGAGCACTAGAAGCTAATTCTTCAATTAATGCACTAGCTTCATCATATGTCTTTCCCATGAGTGATCCTCCTGATGTAGCATCCACCAATGACCTCAAAGTCTCATCTAGACTGAGGTAGAAATTTTCAATCAAGAGATTATCCGAAGTCCATGATGTGGGCATTTCCTAACTGCCTCTTTAAATCTTTCCCAAGCTTCATATAATGATTCCAGGAAACTTTGTGAAGTTGGTGATCTCGTTTCTTAATCTGGCAGTTCTGGCAGGAGGGAAAAATCTCTTCAAAAATTTAGTTGTCAAATCTGCCCATGAAGTAATGGACTCAGGTGGTTGAGTTGAACCAAGCCAATGCTTTATCCCTAAGAGAGAAAGGGAAAAGCTGCATTCTAATGGCCTCATCTGTTACTCCATTAAGTTTGACAGTATTGCAATATTGGAGGAATTTGGCAATGTGTTCATCGTGTTTCATTAGGATATCCTCCAAATTGATGTGATTCAACCATCTGAATCAATGCTGGTTTAAGCTCAAATTGTTGGCTTGAACTGCAGGTCTCTCACAGCAGGACCTTGAACAGTAGGTACTGTATAATCCGAAGTGCTCTAAGGGTGCAACTTGAATTGATTTGGATTGTTGTTTTGTCATTGTTGCCCTCATTGTTTCTTGGTTTTTCTGCCATTTCTTCGGGTTGTAGCACTTCTTGCCTTCTGTTTTCTCTTCTTTGCTGATGCAGGGTTCGTTCAATTTCGGATCAATTGGTAGAAGTTCCCTACTTCTACTCCTGTGCATGTAACCTGCAAAAAGAAAAGAAAACAATCAATCCTTTGAAAACACCTAAACTACTAGCAAAACTAAAAGTGATCTAATATTAATTTGGTTCCCGCAACGGCCAAAAACTTGATCGTGTAAAATGTGTATATAAAAATGTAAGTTCGATACTACCAGCAAGTATACTGGGTCTTGATCAAGTAATATAAAAGTGAGTGAGTATTCCCATGAGGACTAAATTAATTACTAGATGATATTAGCTTTTACTAATATTTAGGCAATCAAAATGTATCAATTAATTAACTAATTATATCTAATGCAATGAGATTGTGAGAAAGTTATATAAGATAAATGTGGGAAGGAACAGAATCCACCTAATCTTTGCTAATCATACTGAAGTTATATTATATGAATAATTAGAATTGTGGATATTTGTAAGAAATTGTCAAGACCTAAAACTATCAAGTTTTAGTAAACCATAAAATAATCTATTAGCTTCCGCTATATAAATTATCAATGGAATCTAATTTACAATTATAAATCTCCGATTCTATAATTGTCTAATATCCTAAATTAACTTCTCCTAATTCCTTAGTGAGAAATTAAAATAAAATATTGCATGAATTACAAACAATTTCTAAATTAGATTAAACTCGCGCTTTCAATTGTTGTTTAATCTTAATTCATGAATTCCTATGAACCCTAATTCTTTTTCCAAATTATGAATTCTTATCAATTCAATTTCAATCAGAAATAAAATAGATAATTAGGATTCAATACAAATATTCCATAATTCTAACAATCCTATAATATAAATTCAAAAATCATTTTAGCAAGATTAGGATTTCATCACTTCCCACAAAGAAAGTTTAGCTACTCATGAATGATGATTCAATAATCAAATAAGAATATGCAATTGATACATTATGAACAAAGAATTCAGATAAATGAATTGCATAAGAAAAGAGATCAGATATCACCAATTCAAATATCACAATCTTCAATTACAACTTCTTGAAAGCTCAAATCTCTCACAAATCTCTATAAAATGTTAAAACTATTTGTATACTAAAGTATTTTCTATTTTTCTTCTGCTTGTCTTACTAGTGGAGGGAAATCCTCTTTATATAGGAAAAAATTTCGTGAGAAGCATTAATGAAAAATTGCAGTTTCAACTTGTACGTTGGCAGTTACAGTTCCTACGCCGGTGGCTTATAGGCGGCGTAAAGTCTTTTTCTTCTTTGCATAGGCAGTGCACTGGCAGTTTTCATCTTCGGTTACAAGTGTAAGCCGCTCCTACACCGACGGCTTAGATATGGATCTAGCCGCGTATATAATGAAAAATGAAAGGTTGGACCTATTTATAAGGAAAGCCGTCCCAAAGCCGGTGGCTTTAATGCCGGCTTAGACAATCCATCAAATTTTATCTTTTCATTTGTCATCGAGCATGTGATATCTACTTGTGTCTATTGATTTTCGATCTATACTGCCTCAACGCCGGCGGCTTAGAGTCCAGTGTATGTTGTAACTCCTTCTGCACTGGCAACCCTTGAGCTCTGAGCTGCCGGCTTTCAGTCTACACTGGCCTATTCACCTTCTACGCTGGCAGCTTTCAGGCAGTGTGTGTTCAATTGAGTTAAGGCTTGCAAGGCTGGCAATGTATGCAATGGCTTTGAGTAGTGCAAACATTTGATCTTGTAAGCCATCTCAATGCCGACAGTTTTGATTCTCAGAAAGCCGACGTTGAATGAAATATTGTAGAAGCTGGCTTCTTCTTCTTCTACATTGGCAGCGTTGAGCTAGTATTTTTATCCTCTTCAGTCTACACCGCCTCAAGGCCGGTGGTGTAGAGGCAGCCTTAAGGAATTCCATTATGTTGGTGGTGAAGGCTGGCCGTACGCCAGCGGCTTTAGCTTTAGAAAAGCCGGCGTACCCCCTGAGTTTTTCCTATTTTCATTCCAAAGTTTCTTGTTTTGATTCCTTTTCTCAAATTAAACCTGAAACATGACTTTTAACCAAAACAAATACCCATTCTAGCTATTTTAAACATTAACAAGTTGTATATAATATGATCTTATCACCTAACTAACTCTTATAAAATGGAATTTTTCCAATTAAACTATGCAGAGTGGTTTGAAGTTGCTATAAGGTCTTAGCATTTGAAATTGATACAGAAGTAGCTCCCACTCTCCAACTCATGGAAACACTAGGTCAATATGTTGAAGAGTAAGGAACATATTTAGAGTGGAGATTCTATGAATTTGTTTGCCATTATTTTCAAAATTGTCAATTTTGATGGATTATAAAATTTTAAGATAATTAGTTCCAATTTCTTCTAAGTGCACAACAAGTGAGGTTCCTAAGAATAACCTAATGTATTAGGTAAACTACATAATATACATATCTTCAATCATGTGATCATAGCTTAAGAGATGGACAACTTACTAAATGATGGAGGGATTGGTTTTAAAACCTATAGTGTGTCATAATAACAAAATTAAGTTATCACAATTAGCTTGAGATTGTGGAATTTTGCTAGTAAATTTATTTCAAGAAAAGAAAATTATGCACCTTTATGCCATCTAAGGAAACCAAGAAACATGTTATTGGCAAGAAGAATTCATCATCAGAACTTGATGATGTCTTAACATTATCTTTATTGTGTGGTATCCATTGATGGGATTAGGAGGACTATTAAGATATATGAATCTTATATAAATAATTGATTTGATAAAGATCTAATTTGTAAATAAATTAAGGTTTTTAAATTTATGGTATAGGGAATTTCTACTTAATAAATTTGGCCACAAGCTCTAGCAATTCATTGATTTGATTGACTCAATAAAAGCCAATAATAGATAAGATTTCGTGGTGTCAAAAGAGGAGTTGATGATGGTGAAGAGTCATGTAGAATAATATGCCATTAGCAAACATAGACTTGCATATTTGGCTTATTAGGATGTAGGAATCCTTGAGACGATGGCAAATTGGTGGACTCATTTGGTGAGTTTAGTCTAAAAATGGAAACACATTGGTTAGTTGAAAATGAATCATGTGCATATAAGAGAAGCAACATAGGGGAAATATAGTTCATAGGAGAGTCATCTTTGAAAGACACAAATGAAACGTATTAATATGAAGTAGACTCAAAGAAAAACCCATTAAGGTGAACATAAACTTTACAGTATTTAGGAGAATAACATTTATACCCATTTTGGTTATGAGAGTAACTATGGAAAATGCAATGAATTGATAGAGGATCAAGCTTGTTAGCCCTTGGAGATGGCTGGCGAATAGAGTATAAGCAACCAAAGAGACAGGAAGGCAAGGGAAAATGTTATTGATTAGTGAAAGAAGATGTAATGGAACCTTACCATGCACTATGGATGACATTCTATTTATGAGAACACATGCATCAAGAATAGCAGTAGTCTGAAAATGCTTAGGCATGCTCATATGAATCAATAACATTCTAACAATTTCAATGATATGTTTGCTCTTACATTCAGCTATTCCATTTTGTTGTGGAATATAAGCATATAAAGTTTTATGAATAATGCCATGATTTTGCATATATGATTGAAAGACATTAGACATGTCCTCTTTGGCATTATCTATATGAAAAACACAAATGGAGGAGTTAAACTTATTCACGTCAGAATGGAATATGCAAAACAAATCAAATAGCGTAGAGTAGTTTTTCATTATAAATAACTCTATTGTTCTTAAATAATCATCAATAAATGTAACAAAGTATGCAAACCCATAAAGATAATGGAGATGTACAGGTCCCCATACATTAGAATAAACTAAACAAAAGGGAGTAGTAGTTCACTTATTAATTCTTTTACTAATGGAACACAACTTTGTTTGCTTAGTTGACATGTTTGATATTTGGGACTAGGACAAGACTGTAGACTAGGACACATAAGACAAAGAATCTTCAAAAAGGCGGATGACCAGACTGGAAATGCATCTCCATAGGTAGTAGTGTAGTTGTCGAGCAACAGTAGTTGTAAGTGTTGAATTTTAACTACCTCTACTAATGCCTTCTAATACTGATGGATTGCCTTTTCCACATCAACAAATGAAATGAGTTGCATTAACTGAGGTAGTAAAAATAGGTATGAAAATTTTGATGGGTATTAAATTTATCATTTTAAAGTTCGGATACCTATATGAATTTTCATAAAAAGTTTTACCAAATTTTACATTTTCCTTATAATAAGTGAATTGTATATATAACATGTATATAAACATATAATTTATTTGTTGTTATGTTTTTATTACATAGACATATACATTATAGGTAAATTATGTTAGAAGATATTAATGTTTGGGAGTAAATTGATTTAAGACATTGACATTTTAAGTGATAAGATATTAGTTTTTCTTAAAGTCCATTTAAGGTATCAACATTTGAATTAGTTTTCAATTAATTTTCCTCAATGGTCTACTATAGATACATCATTTGACCCATTTCGTGAAATGTAGATTTTTTCTTACCACTCAAAATGATGATTTCTTAAATAAATTTATCTCAAAATGTTGATTTCTCTTATTAACTGCTCAAAACGTGAATACCTTATCTAAACTTATTCCCATATGTTGTTATCTTTTGGTGTATTTATCCATGGATCATATATAACTTATATATTCATATATGTCATAAATAGAAACATATGTATGTTATAGATATTTGATATACATATTAAATGATCTAAATTATATACACATACAGGATGTATACATACATAATTATGCATACCAAATGCAATATGTATGATGTACATAATATATATATATATATATATAAAAGGTAAGGTAAAGTTAAAAAGAAAAAGGTTTTGTTTATATGTGGATAATTTGTCAACTTAAGATTTAATTAAGGTATGATGGGCACATTTTAGAAATTTTCTCTCTTTAGAGAAAGAATAAAAATACTACCTTACAAGTGTAATAACTATAACTATGTACAAAGAATAGTAAAGTTATTAGGAATAAAAATTGTTAGTATAATTTCAAAATTAGACAAGATAATTAAGAATATTCCAAAAATAGATATGTTATTCCCTCTCCATTAGCTTTGAGTAAACACAATGAAAAAGTGTAATATAGTAAATTTGGTGTAGGTAGATAATGACCTTATGACATGTGGAAGATGTTGATGCCACAAAAGATAGGAACTTGATTACATTTTACCTCAAATATGCTGTAGAAATTTGCATATAATATGCACATTTCAAAGACACTTCTATTGTCTTAATAACACTATTGGCCTATTCACTTTGTTGAATGAATGAGGCTTTTATGGAATTCTTATTACTGGAAAATGGAATAGAGATGTAATAGGATTTTTCTTTGTTAATTATTTATTAAGATGGGGGTACTTTGAAAAAAAAAAGAGAACAATTCCAACATCACATTGTCATTCATAGGTTTGAGTAAAGAAAGACAATTCAATGCTTTTTGTAATAGGCATTCCTTATGGAATCACTATTATGGTAGAGTAAACGTCGTAATAGAAATTCATAAGGATTAAAACTGTAATAGAATCACAATTATAGTAAAGTGAACGATCAGTACATCTTGAAGATATTTACATTGAATAACATATATTCAATTGATATTCCCAATCTTATCATTTACTTAAAAGTTATTGGAAAACCTTTGCACAAATAGGAAATGCATTAGGACAAGCACATCTATTGAAAAGTTGTTGAAAACCTTTATACAAATAGGAATTTCATTAGGACAAACACATCTATGCCAACACATTTTACATGTGGTTGGCGAGATAGAACATGAAGTAGAAAAAAAAAAGTAAAATTGAGAAGGAAAAAAAAAACATATATAGCAATTAAGCACTATGCAATACAATGCCATTGCTATACCTTTAAGTCTCATATTTATTTGCAAAGATGGTGTAAACAATAATAAGGAGATAGGTTTATTAGTTTGCCATGTCAAATTGATTTGAAGGAAAATTGCTTACCAGTGAATAGCCTATGTATCTTAAATGTTCATCCTTTTTTCAAGATTTCAATTTTGAAGAAACATATTCTTGATGGACTTTAGCTCTCCAACAACATCCTTCATGCTTTTCCTTTCCCTTGGAAAATTAGCCGAGCAAGAAACTCCGATATGAAATATAGCAATTAAGTACTCCAGAATTGGTTTTCTTGCATTAAAAAAATCTTGAATTTCAGCATGTAATGTTGGGTCTACTATTTCTGCAACTTTATCAGGTAAAGCTGTCTTAACGAAACAGTTTATATTTATGCTTCCATGGAAAACTTCATCATTTGGTCTCTTTCCAATAAACATTTCTAGCAGCAACACACCATAGCTATAGACGTCTCCTTGTGTTGACATAGAAGTACCGGCTCCATACTCTATAATTGAAGCAAAATGTCGTGCATTTAACAAACATGAGCACAAGTTAATTCTAGCCTTTAAAGTAAAGAAAGTGAATGGTATCATTTATCATGCTTAATTTGTGAATGTTTTTACCTGGTGGAATATAGCCAATAGTTCCCTTGAAACTGCTTGAACTTGTCTGACTAGTTGCATTGTTATTCGAGGTATCCAAAAGTAATCTTGATAGACCAAAATCTCCCACATGGCCAACCATTTCATTGTTCAGGAGAACATTACTTGGCTTGATATCGCAATGCACAATAGGGATTCCATATTGATTGTGGAGATAGTCTAACGCACATGCAACATCAATGGCAATGTTTAGCCTTAGAAGAAATCCGAAATGCTTTTGTGCTTGATCTGTGCCTTCTCTTAGGGGTACTGGATGTAACCAATCTTCTAGGCTTCCATTAATCATAAATTCATAAACTAGAGCCTTGAACTCATTTCTAGAAGAATCGGTACTTGAACAAGCAGTGAGTATTTTGACAATATTGTGATGTCTAATTCTCTTTAATACCTCGCATTCGGCCAAAAAACTCCTTGTAGCACCATGCCTATGAAGATCAAAGACCTTTACAGCTACAGTTGTTTTGGTTATGCCTAGAATAGCTTTGTAAACTGAACCAAAGCTACCACTGCCAAGCTTGTTAGTTGATGAGAAACCATTAGTACCTTTTACAAGACTCTGGTACGATAATCTTAACCAACGATCACTAGAAGAGCTCTGTAGGTCTGTACTTCTCTTCTTTCTTATCCAATATGAAAGAAAGAAGCAAATTAAAGATAATATTCCAAGAAGGCTACTTAACACACCAACTACAACTTTGATGGTAGTATGGGAAGCTTTCCTACTTGAGATATCCATGATACATTTTGGCAATGTTAACTCGGGTATACCACCACACAGTCTCTTATTTGCAATGATTGAGAATCTGCTAATATTCTTGAAAACTCCATCTTCTGGCACAGGACCTTCAAAATTGTTGCGTGACAAATTTAAGTTCTCTAAGAACCTTAAGGTAGCCAAAGATCTTGGAATTTGGCCTGATATATTATTTCGAGAAAGATCTATCACAACAATAACTCGCAAAGAATCTAAAGATGGTGGAATCATCCCTTCAAAGAAGTTTCCTTGCAAATGTAATTCTTGCAAATCAATACATTTTCCTAGGCTAATTGGAATTACATTAGACAACATGTTTTCGGAAACATCTAGCACGATGAGATGCTCTAAATTTTCGACTCTATTAGGAAGGGAATTTTGAAGGCGGTTTTGAGACATTCGCATGTGAAGTAATGACTCAATATTGAATACTTCTAGAGGTATGCTCCCAGATAGATTATTTGCATAAAGATACAAATAGTATAATCTTTCACACTCACCTAAAGTATAAGGTATTGTGCCTTCAAGCTTGTTATTTCCTAATGATAGAAGATTTAGCTCCTTTAGATTTCCAAGAGAAGTTGGAATGTTCCCAGACAACTGGTTATTTCCTAAATGCAATTCTACTAGATTTGTGAGATTTCCAATATTCGAAGGAATTTCACCTGAAAAATGATTGAATTTTAAATTGAAAATTTCTAAGGTTATGAGTTTTCCTATCTCCAGAGGAATCATTCCAGATATACTATTTCCATCCATGTACAATCGAAGAATATATGACAAGTTGCCAATGCACTTAGGTAATGCTCCTCCAAGATTGTTGTATCCTACTGCCAACGACTTTAATTTAGTGTTATTGGCAATAGTACATAAAAAATCTAAGTCATCAATACCTCCACTTCCATGATGATTACCAGTCACCCCAAGCTTTTCAAGATTGTGTAGTTTTTCCAAGGATGGTAGTTTGCCAGTGAATTCATTTCCAGTGTTATCAAACCAAATCAAACTTGAGGCATTCGAGAATGAAATAGGAATACGGCCTTTTATTTGATTTTTCCAAATGAAGAAGTAAAGGATGTTTGGAAGGGTGTGGAAGAGGCTCGAAGGAAGACTGCCATTAATCATGTTATCACTAATATCGAACGATAACAATGAGGAAAGGTTTAAAATTGAGGGTGGAATAGGGCCTGATAATCTATTTGCTATTACATAAAACCGTATAAGATTATTAAGTCGGCCCAGTGTCTCAGGAAGAGGACCGGTTAATTTGTTTTCTCCTAAACGTAGTGTTACCAAACTTGATAAGTTACCAAATGAATGAGGGATTTGTCCATGTAAGCCGTTCCTATGCAAGGCTAGGAGATTGAGGTTTCTCAAGGAGCCGAGATCGGCAGGAATCGTACCTTCAAGATGATTGGAGTACAAATTCAAACTCCTGAGGTTGTAGCAATTGGAAATATTAGAAGGGATCTTACCAATTAAGAAGTTATGGCTCAACCATAGAAACCTTAATCTTTGAAGATGGCCAATTTCTGACGGGATATTACCAGTGAAGCTATTGTTATCTAGAAATATATATGTTAAAAAACTTAAGTTCCCCACATATGGAGAGATAGTACCTGCAATATTTGAAGAATTCAGGTATAATTTTTGGACTCTCTTGTGTTGCTTTTCGCATATAACTCCATACCATTGGCAGTGTGGTGTAGACTCATTCCATGATTGCATAATACCTAGAGGATCACTTATTTTGGATTTAAATTCAAGAAGAGCCTGAAAGTCTGTTGTTTCATTTTTTGCATAGGCATGGATGATATGAAGAAAAGTACCATGGATGATTAGGCAAATCAACACTTGTTGCAAAGCCAAAATGGCCATGGATATAAAAAAAATTCACAAAGGCTTGGAAGTAAATTTGTTTTTGTTATCTAGAATGTGTGGGGGGAAGCTGAAGAAAGCTTTATTATTATTTTGCGGTGCTGGACTATTTCTTAGTAGCTTTCAGCATTTTATAGGCCTCTAAAAGATTAGTGAAGTGATTTTCCAGTCAATGCAGTGCCGAACACCTTACAACTTTGTCTCCGGTTGACCTTATTAGATATATGTCATATGTTGTCTCTCTTTGATTTAAATTAAATGCTGAAATAAAGTTTTTCTTTTTGTAATTATAGTTAGATTAAAAAGCTGAAATTGGGGTTTAAAATTGATTTTATCGATTTTGATTTTAGTTTGTAGACAACATGGGCATCAATTAACAAATATGGAGCATAGGATCGTGTTCTTGATCAGGTTCTCTTTTTCTTTTTCTTTTTCCTTTTTTTTTTAATTTTCTTTTATCTACTTTTCTTGACCAACTTAAACGCGTCTTAGCGCGAATTTCCGTGGAGAAGAACCGCATGGAAGTTTCTCAAGCAATGCAGCGAGGTTCTGTTTCCAAAGTTTCTCTAACAAGGACCCGAAGAGGACATTTTCTTCTAATATTTTAAATGCTAAAAAAGCTGTTTGCTAAATTTTATAGCAAATTTATGTACAATACATTAAATATTAACAATATTAGTATATAATATTATTTACATTAAAATTAGTTTGACAAAACATTAAGATATTAAGTAAAAATAATTATAGCGAGATAAATAAAAATATAAAATTTAGTTGAGAAATCCTTTTAAAATACCGTACGATTAAAATAAAGAAGTTCTTAAAATGGATAATTTTTTAAAGTGTTGATGTGCCATATTAACGACTTTGTAGAGTTCCTTAGGATTAAAATTATTCGTCTTCTACAACGTGGGAAACGGCAATTTGCGTAAATGCATGGACGTCGACTCGTCTAAGTCAGTCAGCTCTGATGTATATACAAAATAGGTGGGTTATATATATAAATGATATTGCGCGGTCTATCTAGACTGCAAGGCTGAATGAATGGCTTCAACATGTCACGTGTTTGACCCAGTAAATCTTGGAGCTTTCTTTGAAAGAACTTAAACATGCCAAAGGTTCCTATTATTGTCTTCAGTAGGCTTGCCACTGCTTCTAGAAATTTGAACTTGTTAAACAATTTTTATGTAATTTTGAAGCATTAAAATATGTAAAGAAACTAGAAAGTGTAGCCAATAGCAAGGCTAGAGCTATATATGAGTTTGTTAAAAATAGTCCCAGCCAAACTAACTAAAATATAAAGTGATAAGGCAATGAATATAAATTGGCATAGGCATTTTAAATATAAAGCTATGCATCTTCTAATGTAGCCCAATTTTACACCAACTCTCCCAATATAAATATAGGTTTCATACATTTTTAACAAGTGATATCAGAATCTATTACCTTGTGGCACTTGATCCAAAGAATAAAAAAAAGTCTAAAAAACTTGGGATCAACTAAAAATATAAAATTATCTAGGCCTCGTAAACTTTCAAAAAGTGTTATTAAAATTTATTGTCTTGTAGCACTCGATCCAAATAATAATAAAAGAAAAAAAGTTTGAAAAAACTCCCCTCACATAAATCTAGGGCCCAAACACTTCCAATAGAGTTATATCAAGATGATACGGTGTTAAACTCAAACTTGACTCAATTAGGTTCAAAACTATCAATAAAAATAAATTAGACTAAAAAATAAATTGAGATTTTCAATAGAATCAAGTTTAAATATAATAAATGTGGATCATTGGATATGAAAACAAAAGGGTACGAAAATAGGTTTTAAATTTGGGAAAAGCACTAAAAAAATATAAAAGGTTGAATAAATTGAGTATTTTAAAACTCGAACTTCATAACTACTCAAGTAGCTCAAACTTGAACTTGACTTTGATTGCAGTTGAGTCGAATTTGAGTTATATTTTGTCAAGCTCAAATAGATTGTGCTTAACCTTAAGTTGCTTGCAACCCTAATAAGACTTGTTTAATTATTCCATTAAACAAAATTTTGAAATTATAGGATACACTTATTCCATATGAAAACTAACTAGAGGCTAGTCAGGCAAGTCAAGTCTTTGGCTTTTTCTTACAGCTATAGATGCAATATTACAATCTCTGTGGATCTTTTTTCCTCTTCTCTCACGAGGTAATTTTAGTTTTCCTTATTCTTTTCCAAGTCAATTTTGTCTGTTGGCACCATGATGTGGCTTAACCATGGAAACTGATCGCTACTAATTGTACCCATTTGTACTTCGAAACCCCTTTAAACTCCATAATCTCTTCCACTGTAGCCAACCGGTCTAAGAACTCCTCGAGTTATAGGCTCTTATGAAATTGTGGAATCTCCATCTACATTCTAATTTCCCATTGTCTCCTATCTTCCTTAACACCAGACCTACCATGCTTATGTGGCACTTCTTCGTACTACTCCTCTTTCTTAATAGAAAAGGAATCATTCTTTGCCTCATCACGTTTTGGCATTGGATTAGGGTTTCTTCTACACCTATGGTTGATATTTCGATTCTGATTCCCTATAAGCACACTCATACTCTATGCAAGTCGATTCACCACCACATCTAATTGATGCTCCGAGGTAGCATTTAACCTGTCATTAATCATTTGTCCAATCCTTCGATTTTGATCATCACAATCATAGATCTCCTCTACTGCACATTGTTGATTGGTGTGCCTATGTGGTGCCATAATACTTCAAGAGTGCATGCAGCTTTGATACCAGCTGACACAGTGAATGATTAGGAAATTATCAAAAATCATTGATTTACACAATCATACCAAAGTATGATCTTCAGTTACTTGTTGATTCTATGAATACCAAGGTAAATGGCATCCAAACTAAAAAAATAATTAAGAAATTTGAAATTTGGGACAAAAATAGAGCAAAAAGGCTTAAGTTTTTTATTGTTGATGATATCTCTTGTTCTTGTTGCCTTACAGTGTGTGTGTGTGTGTGTGTGTGTGTGTGTGTGTGTGCGCTAGCTAGAAAGCTATAAAAAATAGAACATAAAAACTACCAAAATTAAAAATGCCATAAAACTTAAAGATACAAGTAAATGAAAGGATAATTACAATACCACAGAAGAAATACAAAACAAAAGTGTCTATAAGAAGTTATAACAAATCTAAAAACTTCCTAAAATAGAAAAATTGCCATTTTGATGGCCCAAATGATGGAAGTGGCCCTGAAACTAGCGTAGTTCACCACTAAAGGCGCTAAAGGTGGTGACTTTTTCCTATTGGCTCGTTTCTTTCAAGATAGGGCTCTAGAATTAAGAAACTACCATTGACCAGTCTTTGCCCCATTTTCTCATGTACCTGTTAGCCATTGCTTCCACCTCATCAAATTGTGGGATATTTTGGTTCAAGATAATTATGACTTACGAATGTATGGTTACCATAAAAGTTAGAGAGACAATAAGATATGAGAGTAAGTAGAGTTATTGTTGAGTAAAAGTAAACTACCTATACAAATAGGAGTTTTGTCACTCATGTATGTGTATGTACAGAAATAAAAAGGTAAGGAGAGATGAGGAGAGAGAGCGGGGGAGCGAGAGAGAGAAGAAGAAGAAGAAGAAGAAGAAAAAGAAAGTTTATTGTGTTCTTGAATATGTTTTTAAATAAAATTTTCACATTATATGTCAACATTTTCTTCTTAATTATTTGTTTTTCATTATATGATTTATGATTTAAATAATTTGTAAGGACTAGCATAGCTGGATATAAGAATCCTAGCATGAATAGTCCCCCAGCTACATGTGTTATTGCAATATTACATGTAAGGCTGTCTTTAAAAAAATAATTTGTATAAATATTTTTCTAAATATACCATAAGATTCATTTATCAAAACTTTTCATTAGAAGCATAAAAATTCATACGTAATTATTACATACCAAGGCTTATGATCAAGGCTTTACAAATACGAGGCCTTACAAAAATCTTTAATAAAATATACATATACAGAAAACACATTTCTAATCTATTATAAGAAGATCATCATCGTAGTTGAGGTTCCTCATCCTCTAATTCATCTAGAAAATCTTAAAAATCATATCCATAATCCAATTGAGGATAAAGCACATGAAATAGAAGAATCATGAGCTAAAGACCCAGTACGCAAGTAATACAAACAAATACGAAGTGACAAGTACACTTAGACTATATGTAATGCAAAAATCGTCAAGATATTATCTAATAATTAAGTTTGCTAAGCAACATAGGAGTGTTCAAACTCCTGAACAAGCCACTGGAAAACTGGGGGTCTTAAGTAATGACATGACGCTCAAGGGAGTTGATATAGGCAGCTCGAATACCTATATTTCCTAGATTATATAATGGAAAAGGATAATAGCTTCATGTTGGGTTCATAGCCGTTTCTCAACTTTACTTAACTTAATCCATAATATCACTTAGTTTAACCGGTCCCATAAATGTGAACTAAATCATATTATTTCCTCTTAAAAATAAGTAAATATTATGCCGATGCCATTACCCCTATCAACTGCCTACTAAGCCACTTATAAATTGCCATAGCACTATAAAAGGGGTGGCCTAAGCACTTAACTACCATGTCCCATTCGAGATAATGTTGCTGCTCCTCTGATCGGATTCAACGGTGAAAGCACAACTGATTCAACCACTTTCAAGGCCTTCTTTAATTAAGATCAATTTAGGATATGCCTATCCTAAGCAAACAACATCCATGTTACTGCATACTTGATGCGTCTATTAAGAAAGTAGAAGACACATTCAACTGACACGACTAATATGTAAGAAAAGAATTCAATATAAATTTTGAATATTTTCCACATTAAAACATAGTTTGACATTTATACATACATATAAATATATCATATTTCTATTCATCCACATTTTGAAACAAACTAAAGGTTGATGGTAGCTTAGAAAGAATCTTGGGGTACATTATTGAAAGAAAATCACGTTGAGCCTCATCATATAATAGGTCAAATGCTAATAAAAGCTTCACAGCTTTTGTTGAAGGCACATCAAGAGCTTGACTTTAGGCTTCGTTAGAAGTTGTATTCAATATACATTGTTTATTTTTGGCGTTGATAAGTATTAATAACCATCGTGGGGTATGTTGAGGATTGACTTTAGGCCTTAACGGGTACTAAGCTTTAAGACTTAAGGCTTGACATTATTTAGTTTTGTCGAGGGCATGTCGAGGTCTAAATTTTGGCATTGACAAATACTTTATATTAACTTTTTACCCTCAACACTTACTTTAGGTTTACCTCTAATTTGCCTCGAGGTTAAAAATTAATCCTCGATAGAATATATACATATATATCATTCAACTTATCTTTTATACCTTTACAAACTTTTACAGAACCATAGTTAATTGCAAAATTTAATACATAAACAACTTATACAATTACAGACCTTTTCAAAAACCGTACTTAACATCAAAACATACATAGAAACTGAACATCATAATAACTTCTAACATCTTTTTATCTTCGACATGAAACTTATCATCTACAACCTATCTTTAGTTCATAATGAAACTCATATCTGAATACAACTAAAACATCACTTACGTTTCTCTTGTTTTTCTCTTTTTTTCTTTTTTTTTTTTAACAGAACACACACACATACTTATATATATATGTATACACTCATATTATTATACTCCATTTCCACAATATTTGCTAATACATTTTAAGAATCTATTTAACCTTATAAATTTACTTAAATCATCAATGTATCACTTCATCTTAACTAGTAAAAGGAAATTGGTTGGAAATTTTGCCGAGAAAATTTAAAGTAAAATCAAATAAAAATTTATGGTAAATTTACTTTCTTCTTCTTCTTCTCTAGAAAACAAATTTTCTTTTAGGGTCAGTTTTGAAATGACACTTTTCGATAATAATCTTAGTACTTATCCACTATTTACTTTATTAGATAAACTGTGTAATTATTCACTATCTACTTTATCGACTTTTGAGGTTACAATATATATTATATATATATATATATTATATCTTGGGCTTAGGCTAAATTTTTAATAAAATATGTTCTATGTCTAATCTATCTTATGAAAGCATAAGTTTTAAATTCACATGCTACAAGTAATACAACACTGACAAAAATTCGCATTGGCATTCTATATGAAATTCAATGTAGTTAATAATTTATGCTAAGTCTTCATGTTCTATTAATTTAATTATTTAATATCAAACTCATATTTCAAGAAAACCAAGCATGCACATATAAAATAAATTAAGCATAATGATTAAGGTATTTCACTCTTCCCTCCTTCAAAAAGTTTCGTCCTTGAAACTTACCTTATCCATTGCTCAACAACTCTAGACACTTTTGTTTTATAAAACTCTAAGTTTCCCATGTCGCTTCTCTTTTTGATTAACTACTCCACTGAACCTTTATAAATGGAATGGTTTTCCTCTTAAATACTTTATCTATTCTGCCTAAAATCTTGACAGGCTTCTCAATAGCTGTCAAGTTAGATTGAATCTCTTGTTGATTTGTACTGATAATAGCCTTTGGATCAGATATACATTTCCTTAATTTTGACACATGAAAAACATTGTGTACATATGATGAATTCGCTGGCAATGCTAATCGATAAGCTAATTGTAAACCCTAGAAATTTTCCACATTAGTACACGACTCTAAAGTAGAATGTATGAACTAGTTAGTAAACTTAGATCCTAATAAAAGCCTAAGAATAGATCAATGCATGAAATTTGGTTAGATAAGGATTTAGAAATCAAATAAAGAACTTCTTTAACCCTAATTGATACCAAAAACGAGATTTCTTATATTGAATGAATAATTCGAGATACAATTAAAAGAAAATATAAATTTCGAACCCGAAACTTGTTATACAAATAGATTTAATTAGAAAAATATAAATATAGAGATTAAATGATTGCTTTTGAACTCAACTATGATTTGAGATTAGAACAATGTGTAGTAATGAGCCTATGCTTAGATTTAAACCCTAAATTCAAGATTACTAGATAGTATTAAATGCTACTAATAAGATTTCATGATAGGTATAAAAAACTAAAGATATATAGATAACCTAGCTTTTATATCAAGTGCAATATTAAGTAATTAATCGACTACGCTTATAGATAAGAAATGATAATCTAAAGATAAACCGTTAGGATTATAAATACACAACGAAAACATAAACTGATGTATAACTCAAGATCTAAACTTCAAATAAATAATTGAATCACACTATTGTTCTAATTAGGGTTTTCTTAAGCTATTGGAACCTAAAACAAAAAAATTGACCTAATGAACTTAAGAAACCTTAATCGCGGGAGATAAAATTCTACAGATAATTAATTACGTAAATATAAAACTTAAAGTTGTATTGTTTGATAATCTAAGTATTTTGTAGAATCCTATAAACATATTTTTGTACAAAAATTCCCAAATATTAGCTAAATTATACCCTAAAACTTAGTAAACTATCCTAACACTAAGTTAATAAATTAACTAATATATATATATATATATATACTTATTATTGGGAATGTTTCGGCTGCAAGTTAGCTTGGATTGCATGGGAAGAGAGAGCCGAAATTTTGCCTCAATAATGTCTAAATAGTCAACAAAATCAACCCTAAAGACCAATCAAAGAGTGCCAACTCAATCCCTCATTAATGGCAATGAAAACAACTGATTAAACAGTGTTAAATGAGGAGAAAATTCGAAGCAAATTCGGAGGAAAATGGTAGCCGCAAGCTTCTCCTTCTTCTCTCTATATATACACACTTAAAGCTCTTAATGAAGAAACCAACAAATATTAGACACTCTTAAACTTTCTAGAACAAAACCACTCCTAAGTAGTAGCTAGAACAACCTAAAAATAGAAATCAAACCGCTCGAATTATCCAAGTTCTAATCAGAAGAAAAACAATACAAAAAATACTTGAAACCAAGCTCAAGGTGAGTTGATGTAATTCGAATGATTTTCTTTTAAATCTAAGGATTAAAACTGACTTTTGATAATCATAGGAACATAACCAACACAAATACAAGCTTCGAATTCCATCGGATTGGCTTAACCAAGGTAAAATTCGAAACCCTAGTTATACTTTATTAGATTCGAAATCTAAGATTGTATGTTTGTAGACGCGTTACGAGTTGTATGTATATATATAAGATATAGATACACTTAGGAATGATTTAAGAATGTTTTTGACGTGAAAAATTTAAGAAATACGAATTTGTTCATCGAGGAAGATGATGAACAGTGCTAACATTGTCCATAAGCTAGTAGTGTAGACGTCCAATGCCGACGGCTTACAAGGTTAGGCCAGTGGTGTAGAGATGGCTTACACTGAACAAAAGTTACGTAGAAATTATTTTCACGTAAAAATGAACGAACGCCAGATATCTGGGATTTTACGCCGGCGGCGTAGAGTCCGGCATACGTTGAAAGCCGACAACTTTCAAAGCCGGTGCAACCGATATGAATAATATGCAAAACAAATGCACACCGGTACCTGGGTTTCAAAGCCGGCGGCGTTGGAGCAGGCGTACACCCATATTTTTCTCTTATGAAAACTTGTTTTGATATGAACAGAATATATATATATATATATATGCAATAAGCCTATTAAACATATTATATATATATATATATATATATGATAATATAGAACTTATGAAGAAGATAACTAGATACAAACATTTAGAATAAATTTACGTATTATTTGATAATTCTTAAAACCCTAGAATTAGAGAAAATATTAAGTATTAATAAAAATTATAAATAATCAAATATTTGTCCTAAATGGATAAAATAGGTAAGAATGGAAATTGAAATAAACTAAATTTACAAATAATGTGACTTCTAAAAATAACAAAATAATTATACAAAATAAATTAGGAGAAACACGACGACACTAAGTAGTAATAAATAAATATGATTTACTATATTGAGTTCGGTATAGAATAACATAAAATTAGTATTAGTCACTACAAAACTTGATAAATATCAAGTTTATGACACTAGCCATGTCTAGGAATTTAACTATATAATCTATATTTTATTGATGAATACTTTATTCATCTTAATAGGTGACTTTGATACCCTAGAAGATCTTTCAGCCGATTATTACGATTAAGTCAGTATGAGCAGGTGAGTAATTCAGTCATATTGTACCGTTTATGCTTGTAAATAGTTGAATATATAACACGAAGACAATCAAATGAATGTTTTGTTGGAAGTATGTTGTGATCTGATTGTATAATTGTTAATCTATCATTACAAAAGTGATAATACAATGATTTGATGTTATGAAGCAATATGATGATGTTGGTGTGTAATGTATGATCATCATGAGATTGAATAAGAACTATTGACTTAATAAATAATCTGGTCATGCATTGCACGTACTACATTATTGCATATACAAATGGGTGACAGCCTGCTACGTATTAATATTTCAGTTCTCTATTAACGCTTGGTTTTTCTAAAGTGTTAGTTCTTCTAAGGTTTTCTTTGTTCCGTTGGTTCTACAGGAACTAAGTGGTAATGAAGAACGCCGCCCGTAGTATCACTTTGAAATAATTAATACTTAGGGAGTTTTTAAGGTGGATACAGGAAATGGTCAGTTAAATCTATTATATTTAAAGTGATAACCCTAAAACGAGAAATCGTTGATTTTCCTGTAAACTTAGTCTCTCCTGGGCAGGTGGGTCATGAGGTAATTGTTCTTCAACCCTAAAAAAGAGGGCGTAAATCTTTTTCCCTGTTTGGATTTTAGATCATCCAAGCTTGTATCTGTGCATATGATTGAGTGCTTGCATTACATATGATTTGCTAATAACTTGTGTGATGTATAATATGTCTAGTTATTCACTGAGCCGTGGTTTCGCTCATACTCCAACAGTCTTTTTAGGTTTACACTTCGACCATGGTTAGTCACTTCCAGGAATATGGCTTCGGTAAGAGCTTAGGAGTTGGAAGTCTATGGTTATACTTGGGAATAATGGTTATGTTTTCTTAGAATAGATTAGGTAGTGCTATTGTATCAGTTATGAACTCCAAGAAGACTACATGGTTTGTAATAGTTCTATGATATTTTGTGATTAAAATAGCAGTTATTCACTAATTTATTTCTTACATGTATTTATCATTTCTTATCAAGGAACTAAAAGATCCTGTTGTTTTGAAAACCTGTCATTTTCTGAAGGTAATCTAGTGATAGTATACAAGTGAGACTTGTTTACTTCTACTAGGGTACCCTCGGGGCGTGACACTAATGGTCCAATCCTTTCTAGCACTTCGAATGAACTTATGTATCTTCGATTCAACTTCCCTTTCACGTCAAATATGAATGCTCCTTTAGTAAAAGATACCCTAGGAAATATATGCTCACCAATTTCAAACTTAAGAGGTCTTCATCTAGAATTTTCTTAACTTTTATGCTTGTTCTAAGCTGCTTTCATTTTTTGTTTAATAGTTTAATATTTATCTATAGCTTGTTGCACTAATTCTGGACCAATTAAGTCTCGTTTGCCTATTTCATCCCAGTGTAAGGGAGATCTACATTTTCTTCCATATAAAACTTCATACGGAGCCCTATGAATAGTTGCTTAATAACTGTTATTATACGCAAACTCAACTAAAGGTAGATGGTCATCCCATCGTCCACCAAAATCTAGTACGCAAGCTCTCAACATATCTTTCGGAATTTAAATAGGTCTCTTTAACCATCCATCTGTTTGTGGATGGAAAGTAGTGTTGAATTGTAGATGAGTACCCAAAGATTCATGCAAACTTTTCTAAAATTGACTCACAAACCTTGAATCTATATATGATATAATAGATACTGGAACACCACGTAATCTCACTGTCTCTTTAATATAAATATGTGCCATTTTCTAAAATGAACATCCAACTCTTAAAGGAATAAAATGTGTAGATTTTGTCAATCTATCAACTATTACTTTTACCACTTCATGTATAGCCAATGTTCTTAATGAGGCAGATACAAAGTCCTTAGTCATGTTTACCCATTTCCATTTTGGCATAGATAATGGTTGTGGCTCACCTCTAGGTCTTTGTTGTTCAAATATGATTTGATGACATGTTAAGTACTTTAACACATGATCTGCTACATCACACTTCATATTATCCCACTAGTATATTTTCTTCAAGTCTTTATACATCTTTATACTTCTTAGATAAATAGAATAGGCTGAAGCATGAGCTTCCTTCGTTACTTCTTTTTCAAATTATGAACTCTTGGCACATAAATTCTATTTCATGTTTAACAATACCATCATCATGAAGTCTTAATCATGGATCAGATAATTCTTCTCATGTGGTTTTAGCTATCTTGATGCATAAGCAATTATTTTACCATCTTGCATAAGAACACATCCTAAACCTTGAATTGATGCATCACTGTAGATCACAAACTCTTTCTCACCAATTGGCAGAGCTAATATAGGAGTTGATACTAACCGTTGCTTCAATTCTTGAAACTGCTTTCACACTTATCATCCCATACAAATCTGACATGTTTTTGTGTTAATCTTGTTAATGGAGACGCAATCTTTGAGAATCCTTCAACAAATCTTCTATAATAACCAGCCAACTCTAAGAAACTCCTCACCTCTGTGACATTGATTGGTCTTTGCCACTCTATAATAGCTTTAACTTTTTCTAGATAGATTGACATACCTTCTTTTGATATTACATGCCCCAAGAAAGCTCTCTTTAAGCCATAATTTGCATTTATTAAATTTTGCATATAATTTTTTTTCTCTGAGTCTTTGTAGACCCAACTTTAAATGCTCTTTGTGTTCCTTTTTTTTTTTTGGTCTCTTAAAAAAACCAAGATATCATTAATGAATACTATCACAAATAGATCCAAATAATCCTTAAAACACTATTCATAAGGCCCATAAAAACTACTGGAGCATTCATAAACCCAAATAGCATGACTAGGAACTCGAAGTGTCCATATCGGGTACGAAAAGCTATCTTTGGAATATCATGTGGCTTAATCCGAAGCTGACAATATCAAAATCTCAATCTTCGAAAACACTTTTGCTCCTTTCAATTGGTCAAATAGATCGTCAATTCTCGACAAATGATACTTATTTTTTTGGTGACTTGATTCAATTCCTTGTAGTAATATACATTCTCAAACTTCCATCTTTCTTCTTCACAAACAAAACTGGTGTACCCTAAGGAGAAATGTTAAGTTTGATAAAAGCGAGCTCTTGTAAATCTTGTAATTTTTGCTTCAATTCTTTCAATTCAAATGGAGCCATTCTATAAGGCGCTTTTGATATTAGCACTATCCCTGGTATTACCTTAATTCCAAACTCAATCTCATGATTAGGAGGCAAACTAAACAGCTCCTTAGGAATACATCTGTAAAATCTTTCACTACTGGTACTACTTTGACATTCATTTCTTCTACATTAACCATGACTACAACAGATTTTTCCCATATTTCCATTGAATTCATACTTCTTAGTCTCTCTCTCTCTCAAGAGCATATGTAAATTTTCCACTTTCAAATTCAAAAGTTAACTCTGTTTTATTGTAATCTATTATAACTTAATATAAATTTAGCCAATTCATACCCATAATCACATCAAAATTAGACATTGACAAAACCATCATATCAACTAGCATGTTTACACTAGAAATCAATTTATTAACACTCCTACATACATAGGGTTGTCTAGTCTTAACACCAAATGGAGTATTGAGCACATCACACAATCAGTAAAAATTTCATAAACAAGCTTACACTCATTCATAAATTTTTTAGATACACAAGCATTTGTAGCTCCTATATCAATTAAAACTTATGCATGTTGCTTGGAAACAAGCAAAGTACCTGCCAACGTGTCCACTGAAGGAGCTTCCTTTACTTGCTGTGAGGCAAATACTCTTGTTGTCACTTTTCCTTTTTTGGAATTAAGTCCACTCTTGTTATTATTAGCTCTCTCTTTACAATTAGAAATATGATGACCTCTTTATTTGCAATAAGCATAAAATATAGGTTGTAGCATTGAATTTTTACACTTTGAAGCGCGATGTCCTTCCTCACCACAAGCAAAACATACCTTTAGGTTCCACTTACAATCAACTAACTCATGTGGCCCATAACACCTAATACATTTCTTTTCAAAAACAGAGGTAGGAGCCTTAGTTGCTATCTCCTAATCAGCTTTCTTTCCTAAGAACAATTTCTTGTTTTTCCCCTGATAATTTGTGCTTCTACCAACACCTTGATAACTCCTAAAAGAAGTAGAGGGTACATGTCTTTTCCCTAAATAAGTAGCCCTTCTAGCCTTCTTCGTCTATTGTCATTCTGAATTGGTTATGTTAATTTAGCTTTAGCAATTGTATCTGCCAAGGTATGGAGTTGAAACATCTCGACTTCTTCTTTTGTCTCATAATTTAATCCATTTTGAAACCTTTGTACTTTCATTCTTTCATCTTCTTATCCTTCACTAACAAACCTTAGCAATCTGCAAAATTCTGCATTATGCTCATCAATTGATTTACTTCTTATCTCAAATTCAGCCAATCGAGACCATTTGCTCCCTCACATTAATTGGAAAATATTAAATAAAGAAAACATCTTTGAATCTCATATAGGGAATAAGTCTTGGCAGGTTCTTGCTAGTTAATCTCCACCAATTGTAGGCTTCTTTCTTTAGCATATACACGGCCAAATCCACCTTCCTATTATTTGGAGTCTCGCTTACTGCAAATGCTTTCTCCAGCTCTTCTATCCAACTTTCAGCGACTATGGGATCCGTATCTATTCCATTGAAATCTTGAACTAATCTATTAAACTCATGTAACATTATTTGATTGCCTTGATCATTAGCTGGTAGATTCTCACCCTATCTCAACATAGGAGGACCATATTGCTACATAAATTGTTGCTATTGCTGATACATCATATGCCAATACTGTTGCATCATAGTAATCATATATCTAAACATTGTATACATCAATGCTGGATTGTTTGTTGTAATTTGTGGCATAGGAGGAAAAGGTGGCATTTGTGGTGGTGATATAAATTGTGACTGTAGTGTAATTTGTGGTGCAGAGGCTGATGCAAGTGATGACATAGTGGTAGTACTCAAAGTTGTAGATGAAGTAGTTGCTGGTATAGTTGATTATGGTGGCGTTGGTGGCATGTTCTCTCTCTCAAATTATTGTCGAGTTAATCTTTGAGACCTATCCATCTGATGCATAAACATGCAACACATTTATAACACACATACATACTTATCAATTCATGCATTAATTTTGTTAAATTTATTTTAATATTTAAAGCAAAAAAACAAGCAAACAAATAAACATTACACCTTATTCAACTAACCCTAAACCTTTCCTATACTAACTCACTATATCTAAGGTTTGGTCACTCTTGATCTATTACATTTAGTCAAACAATTATACAAATCTAGCTCTAATACCATTCTGTAAGGATCAGCATAGCTGGATATAAGAATCCATGAGCAGTCCCTCAGCCACATGTAATACTATAATATTACATGTAAGGCTATATTTAAAGAAATGATTTGTATAGATGTTTGTCTAAATATATCATAAGATTCATTTATAAAAACTTTTCATTAGAATGAGTATAAAGCTTATAACGTAATTATTACATACCGAGGCTTATGATCAAGCCTTTATAAAATACGAAGCCTTACAAAAATCTTTACTAAAATATACGTATATAGACAACACGTTTTTTGTATCTATTACAAGAAGATCATTATCATAGATGAGGTTGCTAATCCTCCAATTCATCTAGAAAATCTTCAAAATTTGATCCATAACTCAATTGAGAATAAAACTCAACCTCATCAACACTTGAAATAGAAGAATCATGAGCCAAAGGCTTAGTACGCAAGTAATACAAACAAATATAAAGTGACAAGCACACTTAGACTATATGCAATGCAATAATCATCAATTTATTATCTAATAATTAAGTTTGTCAAGCAACATAGAAGTATTCAAATTTCGGAACAAGCCACTGGGAAGCTAGGGATCCTAAATAACGACATGACGCTCAAGGAGTTGATATAGCTAGCTCGAATACCTATATCTCTTAGATGATATAACTGAAAAGAATAGTAGCTTCATCTAGGGTTTACAACCATTTCTCATCTTTACTTAACTTAATCATAATATCACTTAGTTCAACCGGTCCCATAAAAGTGAACTAAATCATATCATTTCCTCTTAAGAATAAGTAAACCATATGTCGATGCCATTATCCCTATCGACTACCTGCCGAGCCACTAATAAATTGCCATAGCATTATGACAGGGGTGGCCTAAGTACTTAAGCTATTGTGTCTTGCTCGAGACAAGGTTACCGCTCCCCGTATCGAATTCAATGGCGAAAGCACAACTGATTCAACCACTTTTAAAAACTTCTTTAATTAAGATCAATTTAGGATATGCCTATCCTAAGCAAAAAAAATCATGTTACTGCGCACCTGATGTGTCTGTTAAGACAGTAGAAGATACATTCAATTGACACAAATAATTTGTAAGAAAAGAATTCAATATAAAATTTGAATATATTTCACATTAAAACATAGTTTAACATTTATACACACCTATAAATATAGCACATTTTGATTAACCCACATTTTGAAACAAACTAAAGGTTGAGGTTAGCTTAGAAAGCATCGTGAGGTATATTGTTAAAAGAAAATCATGTCGAGCCTCATCATATAATAGGTCGAATGCTAATAAAAAGCTTCATAGCTTATGTCGAGGGCACGTCGAGAACTCGACTTTAGGCCTCGATAGAAGTTGTGTTCAATATACATTGATTATTTTTGGACTTGATGAGTCTTAATAACCATTGCTGAGTACATCAAGGGATCGACTTTAGGTCTTGACGGGTACTGACCTTTAAGACTTATGGCTCAACATTATTTAGTGTGTTGTTGGGCATGTTAAGGTCTAAATTTTGGCCCGACAAATATTTTATATTAACTTTTTACTTTTCAACACTTACTTTAGGTTTACCTCTAATCCGCCTCGAGGTTATAACTAATCCTTGATAGAATATATAATATATATATATATAACATACAGATTATCTCTTATACCTTTACAAACATTTACAAACCATAGTTAACTGCAAAATTTAATACATAAACAAATTATATAATTATGGACTTCTTCAAAAACTATAGTTAACGTAAAAACATACATAGAAACTAAACTTCATAATAACTTCTATCTTTTTATCTTCAACATGAAACTTATCATCTACAACCTATCTTTAGTTCATAATGAAACTCATCAGAACACAATCAAAACATCACACTACATTTCTCTTGTTTTGCTCTTAAAAAAAAAAAAAAAAAAAGAGAACGCATACACATACACATACTTATATATGTACATATACACTCACAATATTAAACTCATAACATTATACTCCATTTGCTAGATAATATTTACTCATACACTTTAAGAATCTATTTAACCTTATAAATCTACTTAAATCATCAATGTATCACTTTATTTTATTAAAACATGGTTTTCATAAACATAAAGAAAACAAACGAAAAACAATTGTACTGGCATATAAAACTTACCTCAAATGAGCTTAACTTGGAAATGGAAATTGGTTGGAAATTTTGACGAGGAAATTTAAAGTAAAATCGAGTAAAATTTATGGTAAATTTACTTTCTTCTTCTTCTTCTCCAGAAAAAAAATTTTCTCTTAGGTTCAGTTTTGAAATGACATTTTTAGATAATAATCTTGGTACTTATCCACTATTTACTTTATCAGATAAACTTTGTAATTATCCACTACCTACTTTATTGACTTTTGAGACTACTAAAAATATTTGTTTTTATCTTGGGCTTAGATTTAATTTTTAATAAAATATGTTCTAAGTTTAATCTATGTTATGAAAGCATAAGTTTTAAATTCACATACTACAAACAATGCAATACTAACAAAAATTTGCATTTGCATTCTATATGAAATTCAATGTAATTAATAATTCATACTGACTCTTCATGTTTTGTTAATTTAATTATTTAATATTAACTCGTATTTCAAGTAGACCAAGCATGCACATATAAAATAAATTAAGCATAATGTTTAAGGTATTTCATAATTTATGAAATACCTTTTCGTCTTTCATCTCCCAAATTTCTAACAAATGGTATCAAAGCCTAATGATCTTTGAGGGCCTGTGTTTTTTTCTAAAAAAATTATTTCTTAAAATGTTTACAAAAGATCCTTACGTGTTTTCTTTATGAAATGAGATCTTTCCTTTTTTCTTTTGATCCTATCATGGTATTTAATAAAAAAAAAAGTAGACTTATGATCTTTTTTTGAGAGGACCTGCATGTGCTAAAATTGCAAGAACTCACTTCTTTTAAGGGACCTTCATGTTGTTAAACTGAAAATGCTAGTAAAAAGGATCTAAGCAAGCCATTAGACTGCAAAGATTTGAAGAAGACCTCATGTCTCAAAACTTCAAAAAAAAAAAAAAAAAAAATTAAAGAAGACCACCATGTTTCTAAACTAAAGAAGACCATCATAGCTTTAAATTGAAAATTTTAAAGAAGACAACATGTCTCAAAACTAAAAAATTTGAAGAAGATCACCATGTCTTTAAATTGAAAATTTTGAAATAGTCCATCTTGTCTCTAAACTAAATAATTTAAAGAAGATCAGCATCTCTCAAAACTTAAAAATTTGAAAAAAAAAAATCATATCTTTAAACTGAAATATTTGAAGAAGCCTCATGTTTCTAAATTGAAAAATTTGATTAGACCAATTCATGTTTTATAGTTTAAAATTATCTCTTCTGTACTTTTTGGTCTCCCATCACCCAAATTTCCAGCAGCTTAAGTCACCTTATCAACTACAACATTAAGTTCAAAATATGTATCTATATGAAAAAAAAAAAAAAAAAGAATATGAGCCTCTTTATTTATTTTAGAGTGTAACCAAAAGATTTTAGTTTTTTATACTGCTGGCTATTTCTTAGTAGCTTCATCATTTTATAGGCCTCCAGAAGCTTAGTGAAGTGATTTTCCAGTCAATGCAGTGAAGAACACGGACAAATGTAATTCAGTTAAATCATTGGATGTCGACTCGTTTAAGTCAGTCAACCCTGACGTATATACTACTTCCAGAAATATGACAAAAAAAATTGATGAGTGATAAATAAGCTTATGAAATTTTTAAACATTAAAAGCTTTAAAGAAACTAGAAAGTGCAGCAATTAGCAAGACGTGTTGAATTATTCCATTGAACAAATTCTCCAAATTATAGGATACACTTATTCCATATGAATGAAGATTGACTAGAGGCTAGTCAGCCAAGTGAAGTCTTTGGCCTTTTCTTACGGCTGTAGATGCAATGCTACAATCTCCGCGGGTCTTTCTTTGAATGCAAAAGGGACTTTGGAAGTTACTGATAGTCAATTGAAGAAAGATCATGAAAGGTTCTTCATGCTCTTTTATGATAAAAAAATATACAACACATTAAGCCTAAAAACAAGTTTGATGAGAATATGCCTTTTCGATGTAGAATTTTGGTTTTTTGCTATATTATGTCTGAAAATTTAATTTTGATAGCACTAACTCTAAGCTTGCAAAGTACAGAAGATTCAAGCACCAAGATGTTTCTCCGCCATGATGGTTCATAAGTTCCCCTGCATGCTAAGATTGTTCATGAGAAACAACTTTTTCACTTTCATTCAGAGTGCAAAAGCTTGACTAATCATCTAATGAGGGGAAAAAAGAAAACATTCTATTAATTCTTCATGGACAATAAATCGTGTTAATTAAGAGTTGAAGTTCTAAGAGATCTCAAATTCCGCATGGACCATAAATCAGCATTCGCATCCAGTTCCTAGCAAGTGATGATTGTATTATTGTAATAATTCCTTAGAAGAACTTTGCCTAAGCTGCAATGAAGTCTTGAACTTTCTTAATATGACATTTAGCTTATCAATTTTCTTTAGTTATATTCCATAATTTGTTCTTAAATGGGCAAAGACAGTACAAAAATTCTAAGAGGATGAAAGTGATCTTGTAACAACCCTAAGGGGGACCTAGTAGGTTGCTTGTAGTTTAGAGGATTTCATTTGGCAACTTTAATGGTTCATGTGTGTTTTAGGTTCTAAAACTTAAATGCTATTGTTATTGCCTTTGATATAAGAGAGGAAAAGTATAATAATATTTCATTTAAAGACAGAAGCTTCGTGGATAAAATTTTTTTTCACCTTATGCCTTGTTTACTCTTTATGGATGTGATATTATAATAATACAAGTATTTTTTCTTCATACTTGTTAAACTAGGGTCTTCTTATGGTCATGAATGAATTGTTTGTCAGCTAAGACATCTAATTCATATATATTTTTATCATATAATATTTTGTAAGAATATTATAATATGGAAATATTTCTACATTATCATATATATATATATATATAATTGTATGTATTGTGTGCATGGACATAAGTGCAGTATAATTATATTATCCTCCGTAACAACAAGTCTCGATGTAGAGAAATTAATAAAAAAAAATATTTTATATGTATATTTTATTAATAAGGTTTATTTTTCACCATACTCCCATTAGTTTTGTGAAGGGAACATTTACTAAGTAATTAAAAAATGAAAAAAAAAGGCCTCGTAGAACTTATGAAATCTACAAAGTTTGAAATTGCAAACGTCACAATTTATATATATGTATTTATTGCTATTGTGTTCCTATTATTGAGTTTTGGATATACGAAGAAATGAGACTTACGACTCATGTTTGACATTTCTCACATTTTAAGTTATCTTTCATTATTTTAGCCATTTCTATTTAATCTTCTTCCTAATATTGCATTTTGCTAAGAGTGGCTTCAACTTTAGAAGGCAGCACTTCAAGTTCTACTATTGGTATTTTGTTACTACCTTTGCTAACTATGGCATGCCCACGGGCGGACCCAAGGAGGTTATACTGGAGGGGCCGACTTTCCCTTTCTTAACTTAATGTTGATTTATCCATATTATAAATACATTTAATTTTGTAATTACACTACATATTTATGTGAATTATTTATTTGTTTATATAAAATATTGAAATGTAATCATATGGAACAAAAGAAAACATAAAACCTAATAAACCTTTTAAAATACAAATTAACCAATCTAACACTAAAAAAATTTAGAGAATTAAGGGCCATTAGCCTCTTGTGTAAAGTAATCCATAATATATAACAATATCTAACAAACTATTAGTTATATATAATTCAAAAAATTATCTAGATAACATTTCCTTTTTTATTCTAATAAATTATTAATTTTTTTGTCATTAAATTGATAATTAATTTTATAAAAAAGATTATCTACATCTGTACCTATTAAAAACAAGAACAAACATCAAAACTTGTTAAAAATTAGAACAAATAATATAAGATAAAAAAAACTATTTAAAAATTAAAGCATAAAAAACAATCAAAATAAAAGCATGGAATAAATAATATTGGTATGTTATTACTATCTATTCCTCAACATGGAATAATGTAGCCAGTCTAATTGTGACTTGGTTACTTATATTTATATATAAATTAGTAATTTGTGGCTCTTTATATATATATATATATATATATATTTGTATTTTGGTGCTAGTGTGGTACCAATTCCATTGTCTTGTAGTTATATTATTGAATGAAATTCAACTTTTAACAAACTTAGTTGCTTAAAGTTAAATTATTTTTAATGTTACAGTTTACTTTATAATATATGTACAAATAGTTATTATATTATTTTACATATATATTTATCATTTGTCATCATTTTCTATATTCTCATTAAGTTTCTATGGTGAAATTAATAAATTTTTCTTTTTATATAGTTATTCTTATGCATAGGAATCAAGTGGAATTGGTTCATCACCATGTTCTCTAAGATTTTCTCCAATTGATTTGAATCTATCCCTAAATTCCATCCAACCCTCTTTAAGAAAAGTTTTGTCGTCAAAACTTTATTCATAGGGAATTTGGAATCTTATCTTCTTCATAATATATTTTGTCATTATTATTATTGTTGTTGTAACTATAAAGGCATATACCTTGTGTTAAAAATTAGATTACTTTATTATAGTAATTTGGAAACTTTATTAATAAAATCTTATTCATATTTTAACTATTCATTTCAACTCAAAGATGTATCTTTAATCTTTTAGGTAAATTCTTTTATTAAGAGTAAAGTATTTCAATTTCATTATACAAGTGTGTGTACATATATGTATATTATACAATCCTTAACTTTAATGTGCTATTCAATTAAGTAATTATAATGACCTTTTATTGCAAGTCCTTTCGAATTGCAATATTATTTATTTTGTGGACTATAGACCTATTACAGATTGATGAGTATTTACTTATGCCATGCTTATAAAATATTAATGAGCTTGTGCTTATTTTATAACAAGCCAATGAAGTTAATATCAATATTAATGTTTTGCACTTGTGCTGGTAGTTATGATATATTTTTCAATTATTATGTAATGTTCATTTATTGTAAAGATATCATTTTGGAAAATTAGGCTGTATAATAAGGTTGCAAAAATATTGAACATACGGTGTAGATATGTTATAAAATGAATTTCTGAGGTCCTATGTAATACAAGTTTCAACAGGTCCACTACTCATATATTCATTCAGTATATAGTTTTTACTTTTCACTAAGTTATGTGTTCCATGTTAGAGTTCCGATAATAGAAAAATTATAAATCACTAAATTAGATGATAATATTGCGTAATTTTACTTAAGATGCTTAAGAAATTTTGCAGGGTTCCATAGAGCTGACATGGTGAAATACCCCAAAATGTCTAGTTTAAGTATCAAGGTATTAATTAGTAAGTGAAAATATGGGAAGGTTTGAATCTAAATAAACACCTAGATTCCTTATTAAATTTAGATGATTTATTCAAATAGTCTAGGTGAATTATATGGTATATATAAATTAATTAGTGTAATCGGATTATCAACTTATTTTAAATAAAATTAAAGATTTAATCTTACCAGCTAGTTAATTATCTTCTATCTACCTACATCTAAACATCCTAATCTATTCTAATCATAAGTAGGATTTCAATATAAGAACTCCCCATACTAACATCACATAATCTTCTAGAAACCTATCCTAATGTCCAATTAACTTTATCGACATAATATTTCACCTTAGCTAATAACCCTCCTAACTCTACATATTTAAACACAACTAACGTCATCAAAAATCCTCATTTTCACTGAGAACTGCCAAAAACAAAACCCATTCCTTTTTCTTCAAGCATCAATAGGTAATCCAATCCTACAACTAATATTCAATGATATACTATTATTAAACCCTACAAATCTTTATACTTTTTTTTTTTTTTTTGAAATTAGGCATTCTTGGAGATTTAAGGAAAAAAGAGAGAGAGAGAGAGAGTTTTGCTATAGGAGTTTCATCGAATTGCAAGTAAGCTTGAGTTAATTGACGAATTATATGTTGATTGTGCTTTTATCACTAAATTTCATGATATGTGATGATTTAAATTACATCATTTGTTAGTTAATTTTAATTTAATAAGAATGATAGGTATTTAAATATATAAGGGTACTTTTCCAATATCGATGATATGCATGTAAATCGAAGCGATGCTATATATATTAAAATACATGTTGAATTACATGTATAGAATAAGTGTGAAATTGATCCTTAGATTTGACAAATTGTAATAAATTACATTAAGAGGTGTGTGAGTGAATATATGTTAAGCAATTATTTGAAATTACCAAATTCAGAGGAAGTAGTGCATAATGGTTTTGAATCGGATTTTAATGGATGACAAACGAAATTAAATGCATTATAGTCAAGTTGCATTTTTGTGTGTGTGTGTATATATATATAATTTGACGAAGCTTTGGTTGCAACATCATTTGAGTTTGAAATAATGTAAGTTATCAATGTATATAATTCTTTTTCATTGTCCTAGTGACTTTTCTTTTTCCTATATGCTCAAATAAATTTGTTAAGTTATACATTATTAGCATGGACGAATATTCCAATACGTCATAGAGAAATTTGATGATTTTAAAGTGTCCAGTATGTTGACAAGTAAATAATAATATATAATAATAATAATAATAATAATAATAATAAATATTTCAATGTTGATCATGTAAATATACGTATTTAATATCTTAATTGAGATGTTTTGTTTTATTGTATATATATATGTATATATAAACATAAGTATATATCGAAATTTTAGGGATATGTGTAGTATACGGTATCTTGATTGATTTTATTATATCATGATTTACGAAAAATAAAATAACTAATGTTGGAAACGTTTATATGTATATATATGTGTGAGTATGTAGGAGTTAATCAAATATAGATATATATATATATATATATGTATGTATGTATGTAATCGATTTGACGATGTGAGCATATAAAAATTGATTGATTTTCTTAATTAATTTTAAACAAATAAGATGTTAATGCATGTGTGAGGATGATTAAAGTCAGGAGATAGTGACTATAAACCCCCAAAGTTTTGTGATCAGTTTAACTTAAACCTTAATTGGAAGGTCAACCGGAAACCCTAAAGTCAATAAAAACCTTAGTAAGACGCACTAGTTTAAGTCCGACAATCCTGTGTTCGCAACCCTAAGAAAGTAAGTAAGAGATTAGTACGAAAAATAGTTCGTAATAGCTTAAGGAAGCTTAAAAATATCATATTAGTAAAACCGCAAATTGTTTGAAACTCGAATAGATACAGTTCTTGAAAAATATGTCCCGGGGCTCAGAATAGTAAAAATATTATGGATATACCGTTAGACTCATAAAAATATAAGGTTTTCAAAAATATCAGTTTTGTAATTTTTCGGTAAGTAAAAATAACATATATTGCAATTACACGTGTATTTTCTTACTACCAGTATTTTATTAGTCATATCTACTTTACATTACACTATTTATTACTATTCTACACTATTTATTTATCTCTACTTTTTCTAACACCTATTCTTACACTCTATACTCCTATTATCTATATTTTTTACATTTCTTATAACTTTATTTCACATCTACTTTACTTATTATTACATTTAATCAACAAAAATACAAAAATAAAACTCTCTCTTCCCTCTCTCATATAGTGGCTAGCCCGCCCTCCCCCATTCTCTCTCTTAATTTCTTTTAATTTTTCTTCATTTAAAACATACAAAATTTACTCCTCATTTTCCTATAAATATCTCCCTCCTCTTTCACTTATTTCACACAATTTCTACCCACAAATTCACTACCAAATCTCTCTAAATTTCTCCTCTCAACACTCTCTCTACATACACTCTCAAAACCCTCTCAAAATACTCTCAAAACCCCCTTTTATATACACAAAACCCATTCACACATAACATCCCAAAACACTCTTTAGGTAAAAATTTTCTTTATTGATTTCTTCTTCCCATGTCATGTAACTTTACATGACCATGGTGTGAGTTTCTAAAACTAAATGTTACTGAAGCTACACTATGTTCATGTATTGTTCATGTTCATGTTCATGAATATCTATTTATATATTAATGTTGTTACTTTACCTTATTCATATTATTATTGTTATTATATCTAACTAAGTATAATTATGTATCTACATATATATATTATTCTTTAGAGTATATAAGCTCACTTGCAATTTATTTACTTTCATGCAAAGTAATTTATTTATTTCTTTCTTTGTAATTTATTTTTTTCATGTTGTTTTAAGACTAGTCTCTAGTCTTAGACTTGTCATCATCAAGTCAAAACAATTTTCTTTCTTTTTGGGACTTGTAAGCCTGAAAATTTTCAGTAAATAATTCCAAAATAAACATCGAAAATAAACTCTAAAAATGACTCCAAATTAAAACCGAACTTTGACTAGTCCTAAATCACGAATGAATCCAGAAATTTCTTAATCTTAAGAAAATGAGAATCCTTAAAAATAAAATAAGAACTCAACATTCTATACATTCAAAACCACTACGTATGATAAATTCTATACTTAACTTTGACTTGTAAAATCGGGTAATATAGAACTCAAAAACAAATTATTAAGAAGTAAATAACGATAAATCTTCGAAAATAAAACCCAATTCAAGAATTCCGAAAACGTTAAGAGATATTAAATACTTACAAAAATAAAATTTAAAATAAATTTCTCAAACTAAATGTGTTGTATAAACATAAACCCTCAGTTTTCAAATTGGCAAAGATCTAAACCGGAAAATCACCCGAGAACCCTAAGTGGAATATAGCAGTTTTAGTCCGGCAATCTCACGCTCTTAACCCTAAAGGTTGAGGTGTAGTTTAAGTGTGTAGAGTATATCGTAGTAATATGAGATCGCTTAAAAATATCAGATTGGTAAATTTTTGACCTATTTCGAACCCGTTCGGATACAGACTTTAAAAAGCATGTCCCGAGGCTCAAGATATAAAAAATATACCATTAATATCATTAGACTCGTATTTTCATAAAGATTTCAAAAATATCAGTTTTATAATTTTTCGATAACTAGAAATATCTGATTTTGCAATTATATCTGTATTTCTTTACTACCGATAATTAACTAGTCTTTTTCACTATTCATTACACAATTTTACTACTCTTGTAAACCCTTATATTTTTAGATAAATATTTTATATATCATAGAAAATTATGTTTTTCTAAAATTTAGTTCGTTTCGGGTTTTTACTAGATCAGTTTCTGTTTAAGACCCGATACTAAAAATAAAATAAATTAATTTAATAATTGAAAAATATTTGACAAAAATTTTATTATTTTCATAAAATAACTTTTTAGAATTTTTCGGGTTATAAAAATATCAATTATAGCTTATATTCACGTATTTTGATCGTACCGGTAACTTATTTAATAATTTACTAAAATAAATAAATAAATTATATTATTTTAATTATATAAATTCTGCTACAAAAATTTGGAATGAATTTTCTATTTGTTGGTCCCAATAATGTAAGCAAGAGGGGGGGGTGAAATGCTTTTTCACAAAATAAATTCTTTTCGAAATTTTCAATTCACTTCCTTTTGATTACTTTATTAAACTTAGAATTAATTAAACTTGCTGTTTAGAAACTAATCACAGCTGATAATCACACTTGTATATCTATTTTAATTCAAAACAGATCAAATTTAATTTTATGCGGAATACAGACAACTCTCTGAAGTACTCTCTGAAACAGGTTCTGAAACGTGACAGTTTATCAAATACTTCAATATAAATTGCACGAAAATAAAAAGAGTAGGGTAGAGAAAAATGCAAATCGATTTATGAGGTTCCGCCTCGAGCGTCAGTCCTCTCTTCCAACTCCACGTTGGGGACCGGTATTCCACACCGGTTTGTTCCATTATATCCAAAATCAAAAGTTACAAGCTTGTCTTGCCAATCCTCTTGGCTACAATACACTCTGTCCCAATTCTCACGGTTATCCTATAACACACAATTGGTCTAACAGATAACTTGCAACACTCAACCTCACTCAAAAAATTGAATGATACTCAATCAAGGAAATACAATAAATATCCTATCTTTCGAACAAAAAATATTGTGAACACTTTGTAACGCAAGGACTTTTGAGAGAAATGCACTCGAAGACTTTTTCTTTCAACAGAGAGTTAGAGCAAGATTCGTTCTTCTCATCATATTTTCCTTGTTGTTGTGCTTCCTCTATATATTGTTTTATCTCAACGGCTAGCAAAGAAGTCGTTCAAAACAATTCGAATTCTTCTCAAATTGAAAATATTTGACTTGGCAAAATTCCCTCCTTTGAAGTGTCTGTTACGTGTATGATCAATCCGAATAATCTTCTTAGCTTTATCCAAATTTCGTTGATGCTGTCATCTGATAATGTCTCATATATCTTGATATGTTTATCCATAACAATTTGGATAAATACTTCAACAAACTATCCCATAAAAATAGTGATATCCTTTATCCTTGAAGATAAGCTTTAAAAGATCTTCGTTTCGAAAATTTGAACCAACATGAACTTGGTAAAATATATCCCTTATCTTTAGGAATTTGCTGACCACGTGAAACATAAAAATCTGACGATCTTCTTCCTCAAGAAAATTAAATAGACGTAACTTATAATAAAATTGATGAAATAAATCCCCTTGGATATTTTATCCAACTTTAGTGGAACAAAATGAATATACTACCCAAATATATTCATTTCGTGGAGTCAGGCCTTCAGATGATAAGGTATAAATAAATTCGCAACATTCTGTGCATCTTATGTTCTGGAACAGATTTAGTTTCTGATCTTCCTTCTGAAAATGAATCTGAAATACCTTCTGAAAATGACTCTGAACTACCTTCTGAAACAATTTCTAAAAAATCTGATGATTAGTTCAATCATGAAATATTTTGGTTTTGGTTTTGGTTTTGGTTTTGATTGCTATACTTTATTTATTTGTTAAAAAGACTTTTACTCCTTTTTGTTATCATCAAAATATTATGAGAGATTCCAACACTATTTTTTTCTTATTTTTATTTTATTTATTAAGAAAGTACTCTTACAAACTCATACCTATAGTAGACCTTTCACACATCACTTCTTTTTCATTTCAATCTTTCTATACTTCACTCATCACTTCATGGCAGATTTTTGACCTCTCTTTGCTGCCCTTTTGTCCTTTGAAACATTCCTAATTTGATTAAAATAAACCTATTTCAATCCTTCTTTAATAAATAACACATACATTTGGTTACACATTACAATTTCAAGTCAAAAATCAACTAAATTCCTCTCCCTCTCTCTTCTATCTTTCACGCCAGCTATGGGGATGTCGTTGCTGTCATTTCTTTTTTTTATTTCATTTTTAAGTATCTTTAACTCCTCTTATCTTTCTATATACACCCTCTCTCATTCACATATTTAACTTTATCATTCTTTGCATTTTCCTCTCTATTTTTCCTCTCTCTCTCTTCATTTGTTCTTGTTCTTGCAAGAACACTTGCTGTCACTATTCTTTATTTGAGCTCCCACACATATTTCTTCAAGATCCTTTGGTAAAACTCTTATTCTAAGCTTCCATAGATGATATAGATGAAGTATAATAAGAGTTTCATGCATCAAATGACCTTCCATAAGCTTAAAAGCTAAGGATGATGATACCAAAATGAAACACTCATCTTATCCAAGATTATTCTCTTGTAATATTATTTTTTTCTGGCTAGTAATGGTTATATTTTGTAGATCTAACTTTTATGTAACTTTGATTATGTTTATATTTAGATCTATGAGTTTATAGCTTACTACCATGGATTTCTTTTATATTTATATTCATAGTAAGTGTAGATCTTAGTTTCGAACCCAAACAAAAATGGTGAAATTCGTATCTAGGCAAGACCCATATTTAAAAACCACTTTTCAAGTATCAAAATGGAAGTTTTACTTGAAATAATGAAGGATTAATGGGTATATATCATCAAGACTTCATTTTATATGATTCAAAGGTGATTTTCAAAGATTGTTTTTCAAAACAAAATTTTATTTTCGAATCTAGACAAAGGTATAACTTAAAAACATGTTTTTCAACTCAAAAATAAAGTTTTTATTCAAGATATGGAAGATAGGATATGTAAGGAATGAATTTTCAAAAGTTTAGATGGATCTTATCAAAATATATGTCCAAAAACAAATTTTGTAAATTCGGATATCAACCAAGACCAATTTTGGAAACCCATTTTTCAATACCAAAATGAAAGCTTTGCTTAAAAAATGAAAGACTTATGGAATATGTATCAATAGGAGATGCTTTTGATAAGTAAATGGTAGATATACTAATAGAGATTCTCAAAATAGGAAGAGATTACAAAGCATAAAATTTGAGTTTTATTCTAACATTGTGAAATTTGGATGGTTTCAAGACCATGCCTTAAAAACCCTTTTATCAACTCCAAAACTTGTGTTTTATATGAAAAATGAAAAGTATAGGTAATAGATATCATCAAGTAATGATTTTTATAAGTTGAGATGGGATTTGCTAAGAAAAATATGTAGAACAAGGAGTAGAAATAAAGTAGGAAAATTTGAGTTGCTTGTCATTTTAAGAAATTCATAATAATGGAGTAATGGCATGAAAACACTTACTTTCCAAACTCAAAATAGAAGTTTTATGAAAGAAATGAAGTCCTTAGTGGCTAAGTATGGTTGAGTCTTAAGTTTCTAAGTATCAAATGAGTTTACTTAAAGGAATCACCACAAGAATAATTTTTACAAATTCGACTTTTGGGATGAACCATATTTAAAAACATGATTACAAAGTGTAAAATGGGAATTTTTATTGAAAAACAAAGGCCTTAAGGAATATACATAATGAGGACTTAATTTTAACAAGACTAAATAAATTTTATCAAGGAATTTTTCTAAAAACAAGTGGGCATTGTCAATAATACAAGACTAGCCTTTCTAAGTTGATTTTTCATAAAGTCTTACAAGAAAAAAGTTTTCTAAAAAATTTCTTTTATTCAATATCATCAAGAACATGTGTATATATATTTCGTGATATATCATTTATGATAGTAACTTGTTCATATTGCATGAATACTTGCTTTGGATAGTAGAAACTTCATGAATTTTCGCAAAATCAATTTTCTAAAATTGTTTTCGCTACTGATCTGAACTGATCAGATCTTTTCGAAGATTAAAAGTTTTCAAAACTTAAATATGATATTAGAATTAGATATATCTTTCAAAGTAGATAGAAATCAGTATATAATTTGCTAAATTCCGAGTTAAAATGACTAAGTTATGACCGTTTTAAGTTGGAATTCCCGCGTAGGACGAAAATTACGAATTTGATAGTTTGTATGAGATAGAGTAGATTAGTTTTGAGTTGAAATACTCATTTAGGTATTTCTTTCCTTAGGTGACTTTGCTTTTGAGGATTCGTTGCCACCCGACTATTATTATTAAAAGACCGCAATTTAATGGACATGTGAGTTTTCCTCTTATTTTGTTACCTTGTATGTGCTTGTAATCGTAGTGGCATTAGAATTAAGAAAAGATAAAATTGAGATGAGTTGTGATCTAATCTTGGTTGAATGAATGATAAGTATATCGAGACAAGACTTGTTGTAAAAACATTGTATGAGCTAGTATAGACTTAAATTGTCTGAAATTCTCTATGATCGCTCTTAACCTACATAATTAACATACCACGATTATATGAATAAACTGTACATGCATATCACGTAGTGAGTCACATTGCATTAGCAAATATACCTTTGGTGGGACAAAGGTATATTAGCGGAGGCGTGGAGGCCTGTGTTAACATTAAGGATACAAAAATTGCTTAAGTTAACGGAAGTGGGGTAGGCACTTGAAACTACCACATAAAAAAACAGATGTTGTATGACTAAGAGAAAGAGATCAGGATTATGGTTACATGACTTATGGACCACCCCACTCAAGATTGGAATTATGGTTGCATGACTTATGGACTACCCCAACCCCGAATGGAGGGCATAAATCCATTCACATATGGCTATCAGAAAGTCATATGCTTGTATGCTCATTTGCTTATGCATAGCATATGGATGATTTATAACTTGCTTGTTATGGTACGAAATTAAGGGAACTCTCACTAAGCTAGTGTAGCTTATACCCCAATAGATGTTTGAATAAACAGGTTGATGGGAGAATGCTACCTAGGGACCAAGATGGTTGGAGCCGAATATGACTTCGAGATTCCGGCAGAAAGTAAGAATACTTGAAAATGTTAGCTAGGTCTTGTGAATTGTTTTGTAATAGTTTTATGTAGTGAAAACTTTTGATAAATTGAAATTGAAGTATATTGAATTGTATTTCCTTTACATTGTTACTCAAGTAGTATCAATATGAAATGTATCACTCCGATGTATCTTCTCCATGTGTTAGACGCCTTGTACATAATACGGAAGCCTTCGTGTGACTAAGGTGGTCATTCCTAGGCTTTAATATTGTGTACGGCGGACTGCCACGTTTAGGGTACCCTCCGAGGCGTGACAGGACTAGTATATTTCTTAGTCCTCGGAGCCTTGAAGAAGTTAAGACTCCTAATACTTGAATTTATTTATTATTTAGTTATTTTTACTTGTTATTATTTCTCATAAACATGCCCATAAAGATTGTTATCCAAACCTTTAAGCTTCAATTATACTTTTACAAAAAGGAGATTTTATCACTTAAGAATGATTTTATATGAAAGTCAGAATCTACAGTTTAACAAAAATAAATTTGTTCTTTTCAAAACTTTATTAAAAATCACTACAATTTTAAAAGCTACTCTTGTTTTGAAAAGCTTTTTAATCATTTCTATATTACCTTGTTTTCCACAAGAAGATGACTTTTGATACTAAAATGTTTTCTATAAGAACATAATATAAGGAAACCCTATAAAAAGGGAATGAGAGTTTTCAAACCAAGATTTGTATAGAAAAATTAATAGAAAAAGTGACATCGATATTAAAAAATCCTAAAAGGAGAATAGAGAAGTCTAATAGTATTAAAAAGTCTTTAAGAAAAATAGTAAGATAAACATGAAATAATTCTTTGAAAACAAAAGAATCAAAATATTCATTTTAAAAGATTTACAAAATGGATTCTTTGTAAACTATGGTTTTCTACACTTTTAATTAACATTGTTTTACTCAAGAAATTTGGTTGGATAACAAATACTTGAGCATGGGTAAAATGTGAGCTATATCTATGAGAAAAAAAAAAAGAATTTCTCAATTATATAGATAACTAAGTATTTATCAAAGCAATTTTTGGATGGTTTAATATTTGAAGCAAAATGCTTTTGGGATGGGAAAATTAGTGGTGAATCTGATCGCCACTGTTTCGAAGCCTAAATGATTTAGTTTGATAAAAATGGTTTTAGAATCGGATAGATCTTTTCAAATAGATAGAAATTAGTATATTATATGCGCAATTCCGAGTTCAAATGACCAAGTTATGACCATTTTAAATTGTAATCAACTTTTATGTGAACGTTGACGTTCTTATGATATAGTTTAGACAAGTCTCAAGAAAGTTATCATGAAATACTCATTTTTGGTATTTTCCTTGACTAGGTGATTCTGAGGAAGAATACTCGTATCTTGATGATTATTTTGACTAAATGGATTGTTTGAGTGACTCATCCATTTAGAAGAAGTGTCGATATGGCAATGTGAGTATATTTTCTTAAAAAGCTTTACTTGATTGTACTTGTAGTTTAGTCGTATTAGAATTAAAAAAAGAAAAATTGATATGTATGTGAAAATTGTTGAAAGGATTTTAAGAATATCGAAGCCGGAATTGATTGTAAATAAATGTTTGTTTTAGTATAGCACTTGAGATATATAAAATTCTATGATTATCTTAAATTTGATAATAATGATGCTATGATATGCTAAATAAATTGATTCATGCATACCACGAAGTGAGTCACATTGCATGGAGTTATTATCCTTGGGTGAAAAGGATAGTAGCACGGTCGAAAGCAACACTTGGCAGTTATGATGGAAAGCGATTGCTTGGCGACGTGGAATCAAACCAATGCTTGGCGGAAATCCGAAGGTATGGTTCGACCCGAGTAGACTTTACATGCTTGGCAATAATGATCGAAAGCATAACTTAACTAAAACTACTTGTTTTGAGATTATACATTACCAAACCCCGAATGGAGGGCGTAAATCCATTTAACATATAGTTTCTGGAAAACTATATGCCTTGTTTGCTAACGTATATGTTGCATTTCACTTGATTGCTTAAATAACTTGTTTGAAATTTCTACCACACAAGATTTTACTTATGGAAATAATTCTCACTAAGCTTATTAGCTTATACCCCTATAGATATCTTTTGCAGTTTATCTATATGTGATTGAGGCCATGTGGACCCTGCAGCCAGGTATTATCCATTTTGGTTAATGAATTTTTAGATGAAGTTTAGTGTTAGATGAGATGTAAACTCCACAGAAAATTTCTTATAATAGATTACAATTATTTTAGCAGGGGAATGCCTCTAAGATTTGTAAGATAATTATTATGAATGAATGAATATTATGAATCATCTTTTATTAAATTGTTATTGAATCTTCTTAAGCTTCATAATTATGAATGGTCCTCTAAATTTGTGAGAGCACGCCTTACACTTAATATCGAAGCTTATGGGAATGACTAAGGTTGTCATACTTAAGTTTTAATATTGAGTGTGATGGACTGTTACGTTTAGGGTATCCCTTTGGGCGTGACAGTGACTTTAAATTGAAAATGTCAAATATATATATATATATATATATATATGAGCACTTGTGGGATTGTGACAAATTGATGATAACATCAAATTTGGAAATGGATTTGATTATATCCTTATCCATACAATATAATTTCTAAGACGAGCATATATAATCAATTATGTAATAATTATGTTAAATGTAAGATGTATATAGATGATGACAATGAACTCGAAACTAATTTTAGATTAAAATTGATAATATATACATATATATCGTAAATTGTCAAACTATATATGTATACTTGATATTAATTTAGCACGATTAAATGAAAATAATACGAAGGCTGATGAAAACCTTACATATAAATTGCTATGCTTTGAAAATCATATAAAATATATAATTGTGATTATAATCCATCTGGCATGTAGTGTTTATCTAATCATTAGGAGTTAGTTTGGTAGTTTTTGAGTTTATCTTGCTTTCTTCGTTGATTTTAATTTTTTTTCTCTCTTCTTTATTAATACAAATTGTTCTGTGAAAAGTGCAGTAACCTTGCGATATTTTTTTACTTTAGAAATTGCAATTGAAAATGATTACGATCATTATTTGTTGTGTGACAGTGATCATTTAATCATTTTTAAATAAATATATATTGATACATTGAAATTGTGTAAATACTAAATATAGGCTTTTATAATTACAAAATGGGATTTGTAGTTAATTTATGTCTAACTTAGTTAAATGAACTAAAATGAGTCTTAAATCAACTAATGTAAGCTTAGTAAATTCATTAGGGTCCACACTTGAATTTAGCTATTTTGCCTTATTCAACATTAATGGGTCTAAACTATTCAAATTAAATTTCCTTAGAGCTTTAGGATCTCAAAACAAATAATTGCTAAATTACGCTTTATGGACTTAAATTTCCAAATATTGACCCAATGATCCATAATTATTCTAATTGGGTCTGATTCAAATTATGTAAGTCCATTCTCGATTTATAGGTATTGAATTGCCTAATGGACTCATGCAATACTTCATGGGCCCATAAGCTAAAATACCTTTAATTGGCTTAAATAGGAAATTAGCCTAAGTAGGAAATTAGACGGCCTAATAGCTAATTACGGTCTAATTTAATGTCAATTGGGCTTGAGCACAATTCTTAGGTCTAATAGCCAATTACTTCAATTGGACCTAAATCCAAAATAAAGCCCAATTCAACCTAAGTTAATAGCTACATCTGTTAATAGGCTCAGTTATAAATGCCCTAAATCCCATTACCTTGAAATAACATAAGACTTAGAAATGTTCATATTGGGCCTAATATAAGATCCCTATAGGCCTAATATTTCCAAATAGAAAATTCAAACGCTTATACTCATGGCTTAACCAAATTCCTTAAGCCTAATACCTTAATGAATAATTAAACATAATTCAATAAATATTATGAATTCGATAATCAAGTTGTATACATACTCATATTGAATAACTTTTATACAGATATCATTGTTTCTAACATACGTTCTGGTCTGCCTTCTATTTATACTAGACTATAGACTTATTAGGTACATAGTGACTTGCATGTTGCTTGTCTAGGATAGGCATCATAAAAAAATTAAAATCTAAAGATGGTAAAATAAATGATTGTCTTGCTTGTGCTTGTGTTATTTAATTTGATATGAGGAGTGACAACTTTGCTAGGTTGTGCCAACACGATAGTTGGTGCTTAGGTAATTCTTATCATTATTATTGATATATCGAGGTGGATCGGCGGGTAGCCGATAGGAAAAAAAAGTATCAGGATAACATCCATTTACGTTTGGTGAGAAGTAATATAGTCTGACTCATGATTGTGGGATCGGCTAAGTCACATTATATTATGGACTAAAATAAATGGAGATGCATAACGGCTATGAACCTTAGATGATGCTATTACTGTAGCGATTCCTATAGGAGATATATATATATATATATATATATATTCAAGCTACTTATGTCAACTTCCTAAGCAGTTGCAACTACTTAGGACTCCCAGTTTCGCTCGGCTTATTGTCTAGAGTGTGAGTGCTCCCATGTTGATTGTTTCGCCTTAATATTAATTATAAATTATTGATTGTTGCATTGCATATAGTTTAGGTGTGCTTTCGATATCATATGTGATTGTGTTATATGTGGCTTCGGCTTATTTCTTTAATTTTTTTTTAGGTTCTAATGGAGATTATTATGATTACTTGGGTTATGGGACCAATGTTGAGAATCTTTTAGACGAGTGGAGTGACTAGGTTGCAAGGCATAATTTTTTAGTTTTAGGGTCATTTTAGGTTATCAAACTTGGATAAGATTTATCTCTTGAGGTCAGTTATAAAAACCCATGGGATGTATTATCCTTTATCTAATACTTATACAATTTCTTTATATTTAATATTATTTTGAGATGACAGTTAATTTTGTTTCTAGTCTACTCATGGGAGTAGCTATTTATAAACTATTTTGCAAACCTTATTTTTCTACTACTAATTTTAAAGTTTTCAAAAGCTAATTAAACGATTTAAAAATTAAAATTTGTTGGAAACGATCACGATAAACCAGTCTTTTAGGATAACCTTTGGATATAACACTTAGGTATTATACGTGGTGAAACTAAATACGTCTTGATCTTGTTGAGGGCATGGCAATTTTTGTTAGTATCAGAGAAAATGTTTATCTTGTTCATTTGCTTAAAGCACAACAAATTAGGATCCGTCTAGATATAGTGAGCTGAGTGACGGAGTTTCCTTAGGTATGATTTGAATGTTGCTGCGATTGTGACTTGCGTTCCTTTAAAAAAAAAACCTAAGTAAAACTGGATTTGTCACATTAAGATAATCCACTTGGCAAAATTTTACTTTATGATGGCATCACAAAATGTACTTAACTGAAATGCTATATCATTTTATTATCTAAAATATGTTATGTTTGGTGATTGTATTAAAATGATATTATATGAATATTGACTTAATTCAATGTTGGCAAAGGTAAGTAGTGATATAAATAACTCAGATAAACACTAGAAGTTTTCCCTTTACCTCTTTATATGGAAAGTTGCTTAATGACTAAATTGTTTGTGATTTCTTTGTTATGTTTTAGATGGATAGGACACAAAGATGTGGTAGGCGGCCTACAGTTAGGGAGGCTACTCCTCCACCAGCTACTCCTGCCCTTGCCCCTGCCCCTGCCCTAACCCCAGCACCTACTCTTGCCCTAACCCCAACACCTGCTCTTGTCTCAGCCCTTGCTTCTACTCCAATACGACAAATGCCACTAACACATCAGATGTTACCTATGCATCAGATGTTGCCTATGCTTTAAATGCCTCAGATGGCTCCAGTACATATGGGTGATCTAACCTAAATGCTCACTATGTTCCGTAACGTATTTCATTATGATGCAACACTACTAGCAAATGATGCATCAGCAACAACAATAGTTCATGCAGCAGAAAGCTCCATAGAGAGATAGACAGGGAGGCGAAGAGATGCCTTCTATAGGTCTTGAAGGCCAAATCGAACTTCATCAGTTTACTCGTTTGGTTCCAAAGTTTGATGGCTTTATTATTGATCCCACCGTCGCAAATAGTTGAATTGTAGAGTTAGAAAATGCTTTTGCAGCGAATGATGTGCTGGATGAAAGGAAAGTTAACTTAGCAGTTTATATGTTGAAGAGGGAGGCCTATAATTGGTGGCCTTAAGCCAGTGATCAAGTTGAGAGGCCTATTACTTGGATGAGATTTAGGGATGCTTTCTTCATTCAGTACTTTCTTAAGACAGTTAGAGAACAGATGATTGTTGACTGGTTGAGTTTGCGCCAAGGTAGTAAAATAGTGGATGAGTACCATGCTGAGTCTCGTAGATTGCTAAGATTCGCTAGAGAAGGACATCAAGATCAATGCATGAAGGTACTAAAGTTCCAGAATGATCTGAATATTGAAATTAAGAGCGAAGTGAAGTTGTTTCAGTTGACTACCTTTACAAATGTGGTGGTTAAGGGCAAGTTAGTTGAGCAGACCAAACTAGAGAGTAAAAAGAAGAAGGTCAAGAAGGTAGTATTATTAGGGAAGAGATTATCTACATCTTATTTTAGTGGGTCTAAAGATATTAGTAAGAGCCCTGGCATGAAGAAGAAAAGCAAGAAAGATAGTCAAAGTAATTTCGGGAAGATTTCCACTTCCTCTACCTTTGAGAGAAAGTGTACACGCTGTTTTGGGCCAAATGATATTTTAGGTTGTAAATGGAACCCTAGGGCTTGTTTTTCCTGTGGTCAAGAAGGACGTAGCTTTTTTGAGTGCAAAAATCCAATATCGAAGTTGATTTTCTATGCTTACTGCAAGCAAAGAGGACATCACATCTCATATTGTAAGGTTAGACCCAATAGGAATAGTTCTGGCACAGGAAAGGGAAATGGGAAGTCATTAGCTAGACTTTATGCTCTACAGCACGTTCAGGAGACTCCTTCTATTGATAACTTAGTAGGTACGCTTATGGTTTCTGCACAACTTGCATATGTTTTGATTGATACTAGTGCAACACATACATGTATGTTTGAGGAGTTTATGAATGCTTGTCATCTTCTACTTGATATTTTATCTGATTATAGGATGAGTGTTAGTACTCCTTTAGAAGTTAGTTTTATGTTGACTCATGTATGTAAAAATATTGATGTCTTGATTTCTAATGCGCACATGCCTATAGATATGTTCATACTGCCTATGTCTGATTTTGATGTAATCTTCGGTATGATATGGTTAAATTTGTATCAACTCACCATAGATTATAGTGGGGCAATGTTGAAATTTAGCGTAGAGGATAGAGAGGTCATATATGCCCATGAGAGACAGAGACCAGTAAGCATGTATACAATGGAGTTATCGGAAAAGACCCCTCATAGCAGCAGTTAATATTGAGGAGATGATGATTAATATGGTACCTATAGTGAGGGAGTACATGGGCATGTTCCTTAATGATCTACCGAGTTTACCTTTTGATCGAGAGATAGAGTTCAGTATTGATTTGGTTCTAAGGACAACTCTTATCTTGAAAGCATCTTACAGGATGGGTCCTATTGAGTTGAAGGAACTAAAAAACCAGTTACAAGAATTACAGGATCTTGGCTTTATTAGACCGAATATGTCACCTTGGGGTACTTTTGTATTGTTTGTGAAGAAGAAAGATGGAAGTATGAGATTGTAGACGTATGGATTTCATTATGAAAGCTTTAAGTTTGATTTATTATTTGGATTTCACTCTCTGAGTTAAAGTGACAGGGCTTAGAGAGTTAGGCCCAATTATATTGGGATGATCATGGGAGTTTTGGCATGATAGGCTTGGAGTAGGGACCGTTGGAATTGGCCTACCGAATTCCAACCTTTCTCAAATTGGCTCACACACATTATAATTAAGGCCTCATGAGCCTGGGTCCACAAGGAAGCCCACATTCATATCCACAATGAGAGGGGCTCATCTTAGCCGTTGGTCGTCTGTCTCATCGGACGAACGACATTGACAGCTAGATTCTCTATAAATACCTTAGTCTTTACCTTATTTGGATAAGTGAAATCTTGGACAAACCTCATCGTGCTGTCGGATTTCTGCCTTGGTGAATCAAACACTTGATTTACTTAAGAACATATACGAATTCATAGTAGTTAGTGAGGTTGATGCTCTTTAGCTATCTCACCCGTCACATGTGTGTTAGAGCCTATTAAGACTGCCTACTCCTCCTCTCTACACGATTCTTTCCTGATCATCCTTGTACGTATTGTTTCCCTAGATAACGTGTAGTGCGATAGTCACGCGGTACGCTCGTGATCGTTGCATTCGGAATCATACCCACACATTTTTGGCGACTCCATTGGGGATAGGAAAATCAATACTTGTGTGATGGAACCTCCAAGAAAGAGACCCACCGATCCCACTGAAGGTGTAACTCAAGAAACTGATACTAATCTTGAGGTTGCTGAGTATGACATGCCAGCACTTGAAGATGTTAACCAACTCGCTGGTTCTCAACCTAACAACACTGCGATCTTACGTGCTGTACAAGAAAATACTGTATAAGTCAATTAGTCGATACAAGAGTCCACAAGACAATTTCAACAATTCGTGACGATGTTTGGTCAATACTTACCTGGTATAGCTGCTATTGCTGCCGCGCAACAAGGCGCACCTTTGTCAACCCCTGCTATTGTCGCGCAGCAACGTGTTTCCCAGGCACCTCGAGCTCCTCAAACTTCACAAGCTCTTCAAGCACATCGACCTGTTGATCCTCTTCCTACTCATGAACATGACACTATTGGAATTAGGGAGCAAGCCCCTCCGTTGGAGCCTATAGTTACACAACTGCTTGTACCTCAGGTAGTGAACACAGGAATTCAGCCTGGAGGACCCTCAGACTCTCAGCCTACAGTACATGTTCAACCCGGAGGATCTTCATCCTCACAAACTACACCACAAATTGTCATTGGTGGACCTGTTGCTCAACCAAATACAACTCCACTCCAGACTGCCACTCTAGCTACACCAGTTGAAGTTACTACTTCAACTCCTAAAGTTACTTTCATCACGAAAGAAGATCTAGACATGCACTTGAGGGAAATACAAGCTAAGTCTGATGTGGGGGTATTGGATCTGAAGCTCCCATACAATCAATGTATTGCTGCTAAGCCATATCCTCAAGACTATGTGAGTCCCAAATTCATGCTATTCAATGGTAAGAAGGGAAGTGCCAAGAAACATTTGTTGAAGTTCATTGAAACGCTAGAGGTTTATGGATTTGATGATGATTTGAAGTTGAAAGAATTTTCTAAGTCTTTCACAGAGAAAGCGTACAAATGGTACGTCAACCTTCCCCCTAGATCAGTAGATTCATGGGCAACTATGTGCAAGATGTTCCTAGAGAAGTTCTTCTTCACACAGGAACGAGTGACCTTGACTGATATGGGACGGATTCGCCAAAAGCCCAAGGAAGACTTGATAGATTATATTGAGCGCTTCAGTGAGCATTCACTAGACATTCAAGACATATGTGATGAAAGAGAGCTAGTGAAAATTTGCATCCAAGGCATGTTCACCGAGTATACGGTACATTTGGAAAATCTCTCTTTAGCCTCATTCTCCACTTTGGTTGAGAATGCACGAAGGACTAATAATTATGTCACACGACAAAGAGGAGGAAATGTGAAGTTTAACAAAAGAGGACCGTTTGTGAATGCAACTCAAGGTGAGGACCCTAAAAATGAGAAGAAACAAAGAGTTGAAAAGTCTGGACGCGAGAGAACAAAGGAAGTGCTAACATATCCCTGCTCAATGGGAAAGGTGCATGCTATGCTAGATCAATGGTTGAGAGACAGAAATCTCAAGCTCCTAAGTGTAGAGCTTTTACCAACTCAGGAGGAGAAGAATGATCCTAAATTTTGTAGGTTTCACAGAACTATGGGGCATCCTACTAGGGATTGTTTTACTTTGAAGAGGATTTTCAATGAAAGAGTACAGAATGGAGAGCTTGTTATCGAAAATAACGATGTTAGGAACAATCCACTTCCAACCCATAATAATCAGCATGGTGCTGTCAACGTCGTTATTCATGATCCTGCCACAGTAGAAGCTACTGATGCACCACTTGCCGAGGCAAGTAACACGAAAGGAAAACAACATGTAGTTGAGGAAAATAATTGTGCTCCCATTGCCACAGCGCTTTTGAAAACTTCTAATTTTAGAAATTTCTTTGATCTACTTGGTTTTGATGAAAAGACGAAGCTTGCAGCAGCAACTGCACTTGCATAAATTTCCAAGGGACAATATGTCGAGTGTAATGCAGCGCAGCTAGTCAAAAGAATGGCTCGAGCGCATGAAAATGCAATCTTGTTTACCGATGCACATATATGTGTAGAGAGTCCAAATCATAATAAACCATTATATGTGGAGGGCACACTTAATGGCTATCTAGTTAAGAGGACATTTATTGACGCTGGTTCTTCTCTCAACATCATGCCTAAGACTACATTTGAGGCTGCTGGTATTGACTATCATCGTTTGGTGAAGCAACCCATTTCAGTTAATGGCTTTAGTCATACTACAACGAAGACGATCGAAAGAGTTAATGTTGATCTTAAGATTGGGCCTATTCGTGGTATCGTTACTTTCCATGCGATTGATGCGCCTGTGTCCTATCATCTCTTGATAGGTAGGAAGTGGCTGCACGATCACAATTTAGTATCATCGACGATGCATCAATGTATCAAAGGACATTGAAAAAAGAAGGATATATTTATTCCTGCTGCAAAGAATCCTTTTGAGCATGATGAGACATATTTCATTGAGTCTACCTTCTTCAATGAGTATGCCGATGAAGGTGAGACAGCTATTGTCACACCCCGAGGGTACCCTAGTAGAAGTAGACAAGTCACACTTGAATGCTGTCACTAATTTACCTTTAGAGAGTGACATATTTTCTAAAATACCAGGATCTTTTAGTTGCTTGATGATAAATGATAAATACATGTAAGAAATAAATTAGTAAATAACTACTATCTTAGTCATAAAGTATCACGGAACTATTACAAACCATGTAGTCTTCTTGTAGTTCATAACTGATAAAATAGCACTAGCTAATCTATTCTAGGAAAATATAACCATTAATCCCAAGTAGAACCATAGACTTCCAGCTCTTAAGCTCTTACTGGAGCCATATTCCTGGAAGTGACTAACCAGGGTCAAAGTGTAAACCTGAAAAGACTGTTGGAGTATGAGCGAAACCACGGCTCAGTGAATAATCAGACATATTACATAATCAAAAAAGTTATTAACAAATCATATGTAATGCAATCACTCAATCATATGCTCATATACAAGCTTGGATGATCTAGAATCCAAACAGGAAAAAGATTTACGCCCTCTTTTCAGGGTTGAAGAACATTTACTTTATGACCCACCTGCCTAGGAGAGACTAAGTTTACAGGAAAATCAACGATTTCTTTTTTTAAGATTATCACTTTAAATATAATAGTTTTAACTGACCATTTCCTGTATCCATCCTTAGAAACTTCCTAAGTATTAATCATTTCAAAGTGATAATACGGGCGGCGTTCTTCATTATCACTTAGTTCCCGTAGAACCAATGGAACAAAGAAAACCTTGGAAGAACTAACACTTTAGAAAAACCAAGCGTTAACAAAGAACCGAAATATTAATACGGCTGTCACCCGTTTATATATGCAATAATGCAGTACGTGTAATGCATGACCAGATTATTTTAATAAATCAATAGTTCTTATTCAATTTCATGATAATCATACACTACACACAGTCATCATTATATTACTTCACAACATCAAATCATTGTAATATCACTTTTGTAATGGTAGATTAACAATCATACAATCATATCACAACACATTTCCGTCACAACATTCATTTTATTATTACTATCTTTGCATTACATCTTCAGCTATTTACAAGCACAAACAGTATAATATGACTGAATTACTCACCTGCTCATGGTGACTTAATCATAATAATCCGCCGGAAGATCTTCTATGGTATCAAAGTCACCTATTGATATGAATAAAGTATTCATCAATATAGATTAGATAGTTAAACTCCTATACATGTCTGGTGTCTTAAATTGATATTTATCAAGTTTTGTAGTGATTAAATTTTATGTTATTCTATACCTGACTCATTATAGTAAATCATATTTGTTTATTATTACTTAGTGTCGTCATGTTTCTCCTAATCTATTTTATATAATTATTTTGTCATTTTTAGAAGTCACATTATTTGTAAATTTAGCTTATTTCAATTTTCATTCTTACCTATTTTATCTACCTAGAACAACTATTTGATTATTTACAGTTGTTATTAACACTTAATATTTTCCTATAATTCTAGGGTTTTAAGAATTATCAAATATTAACCAAAATATTCTAAATATTTGTATTAATTTTTCTATTTAGTAACTTCTATTTTAACATATAAATATATATAATGTAATTATAATTATTACATAAATATTCATCCGTGAAATACAGATTGAATAAGAGGAAAACAGGTTTGTACGCCGGCTCCTACGCCGCCGGCATTGAAACCCAGGTGCCGGTGTTCTTTTGATTTGCATATTATTTCGTATCGTTTGCGCCGGATTGAAAGCCGTCAGCTTTAAATGTACGTCAGACTATATGCCGCTGGCGTATAATCCCAAATAGCCGACGTTTGTTCATGTTACGTGAAAATAAGTTTTACGTAGCTTCTATTTCAGTGTACGCCGTCTCTATACCGCCGGCCTACCTTTGTAAGCTGCCGGCGTTGGACGTTTACACTGCTGGCTTATGAACAGTGTTAGCACTGTTCATCATCTTCCCCGATGAAACAGTTCATATTTCTTGAATTTTCTACGTTAAAAACATTCCTAAACCATTCCTAAGTGTTTCTATATCTTGTATATATACATACAACAACTCCTAACGCTTCTACAAGTATATATTCTTAAATTTCAATTCTAGTAAAGTACAACTAGGGTTTTTGAATTTTACCTTGGTTGAGCCAATCCGATGGAATTCGAAGCTTGTTTTCGTGTTGATTATGTTCCTATGATTATCAAAAGTCAGTTCCAATCCTTAGTTTTAAAAGAAAACCATTCGAATTACATTAACTCACCTCGAGCTTGTTTCAAGTGTTTTTCGTATTGTATTTTTCCTTGGTTCGGATTAGATTTTTTTGGATGAGTTGATTTCTGTTTTTAGGTTGTTTTGGCTATTGATTAAGAGTAGGTTTGATCTAGAATATTTGAGAGAAAGTGGAGGTTGTTTACTTACTCATCAAGAGCTCTTAACATATACATATACAGAAGAAAGAAGAAGATATTGTCTTTTGATTTTTAGTTCAATTGTTCCTCATTGATTGCTGCTCTCCTCATTTGTTTTGCTGTCATTAATGAGGAGCTGATTTGGCAAGATATGATTGGCTTAAGAATTGATTGTGTTGACTTGTTATGAATTATTTGAGCAAAAATTCGGTTCTCTCATTCCAAGGAGATCCAAGCCATCCATTCTACAATTTGCAGCCGAAAAACCTAACAATAATTATATATTAATATTAGTTAGTTTATTAACTTAGTATAAGGATGGTTTAATAAGTTATACGGGTACAAATTAACTAATATTTGAGAGTTTTTGTACCAAAAATATTTGTATAGGATTCTACAAAATACTTGAATTATCAAACTATACACTTTAAGTTTTAAATTTACGTGATTAATTCTTTTTAAAATTTTATCTCCCGCAATTAGGGTTTTCTAAACTCATTAGGTCAATTTTTGTTTTAGGCTCTAATAGCTTAAGAAAATCCTAATTAGAGCAATGGTGTGATTCAATTATTTATTTGATGTCTAGATCTTTAGTTATACATCAGTTTATTTTTTTATTATGTATTCATAATCCGAATGGTTTATCTTTAGGTTATCGTTTCCTTTCTGTAAGCGTAGTTGATTCACTACTTAATATCGCATTTGATATAGAAGCTAAATTATCTATTTATCTTTAATTTTTGGTACCTATTATGAAATCTTATTAGTAGCGTTTAATACTATCTAGGAATCTTGAATTTAGGGTTTAAATCCATGCATAGGCTCATTATTACTCATTGTTCTAATCTCAAATCATTGTTGAGTTCAAAAGTAGTCATTTAATCTCTATATTTATATTTTTCTACTTAATCTATTTGTATAACAAGTTTCGGGTTTGAAAATTTAGATTTCCTTTAACCATATCTTGAATTATCCGTTCAAGATACGAAATCTTGTTTTTGGTAACAATTAGGGTCAAACAAGTTCTTTATTTTATTTCTAGATCCTTATCTAGCCAAATTCAATGCATTGATCTATTCTTAGGTTTTTATTGGAATCTAAGTTTGCTAACTAGTTCATACATTCTACTTTAGAGTAGTGTAATGTAGAAAATTTCCGAGGTTTACAGCTATTGCTAGAGCTTCAGGTGTGCCATTACCCACTTGGGAAAAAGTTCAAGAGGGCCAACAAAAGAAAAGAAAGATGCGTGGTTGTCAAGGCGGTAAAAAGAAGAACAAGCAGATTGATGCTGTTGAAAGTTATGTCAGAGAAGATGGGCGAAGAGTATATCTCTTATGACGGTTTCTAGGGTCTAAAGAAGTTTGTTCTTCTTTAAACCCTATACCAATTCAAGAAATTCAACCCGCTCCTCAACAAATACAAGATCAAATAAAGCCACAAAATGAAGAAATTGAGGAATTGGATCTAGTGCGACCAGGAGAGTCGCCGCGGCTAATTTTTGTCAGCAAAGGTTTGTTACAAGAGGTTAAGAGTCCTCTTGTTAATTTGTTAAGAGAATATAGAGACGTGCTTACTTGGGCATATGATGAGATGCCAGGTCTAGACCCCAGTCTTGTAGTGCACACACTGAATATTACCCCAGGCACAACTCCTATTATGCAAGGGCAACGAGTTTTCCATCCTGAGGTGGAAGTTCAAATGAAACACGAAATTGAGAAGTTGCTTCGTGCAGGCTTTATCAGACTAATTGAACACCTTACTTGGCTCGTGAATATCGTACCTGTTAGAAGAAAGAATGGTTAAATAAGGGTTTGCGTAGTTTTTTGAGATTTGAACAAGGCTTGTCTTAAAGATGATTTCCCTATGCCAAATATAGACACCTTAGTGGATGTCCCTGCAGGACATGAATTATTTTCATTCATGGATGGTTTCAGCGGATATAATCAAATTAAAATGGCAATTAGGGATGCTAAGCGTACTGCCTTTCGAACTCCTGTTGGGAATTTCTATTATACTATCATGCCCTTTGGACTCAAGAATGCTGGCACTACTTATCAAAGAGCAATGACAGCCATATTTCATGATATGATGCATGATTTCATGGAAGACTACATGGATGACATAGTTGTGAAATCAAAACATGCATCTGACCATTTGGTCCATCTTTGGAAGGTTTTTGAACGATGTCGATTGTATAAGCTTCGCATGAATCCTTTGAAATGTGTTTTTGGAGTTGCTTCAGGAAAATTTCTTGGATTTGTAGTCCATTGGAAGGGGATTGATGTTGATCCCGCAAAGATACAAGCTATATTGTCTATGCCTTCACCTGCTACTTTAAAAGAATTGAAAACTTTCATGGGAAAGGTCTCTTATATTAGGAGATTCATACCTGCACTTGCAGAGATTTCATATCCTTTACATTAACTTATGAAGAAAGGAGTTACATTTGAATGGGAGCAAGTCTATAAGGATTGTAGACACCCAATTTTTGCCCAATTAATTAAGGCCTTAAGTATTGATGAAATTGGCTAAGTGATCAAGGCACAGGCCAAATGGCCTGTTGGTTAAACACATTGACCCAAACACACACTCAAGCTCAAGGACACAGGTTCAAACCCTAGCAAAGGCAAATTTTTGCCTTTTTATCATTTTTGTCTTTTCATCTTTCTCAAAGTGACTTTTGCCTTACTTTGCATCAGTTTTTAACTGACAAAACAACATTCATTGTTGAAATTGATGAAGCAATTGCAAAGTGGTTATGGAATATGAAAGATTAGTGCACAATTCATGAACAAAAACAACCCAAAAGTCACAAAATTCGTGCTAAAAAATTGGGAAAAAATTCAATTTGTAAAAACATTCAATTGCACTTAAATGAGGAGTTACAAGAATTGAATGAAAAATCTGCCCAAATTAAATGATTTGATGAAGGATTTGATAAATCAATCATCAATTCATCAGTTTCAAACAATTTAATCACGAATTTTCGAATTAAATTCGTGAAAAACAAAGAGGCAAAAATTGATTCATTTTCGAAACTATTCGAAACGTAAAATTGAGCTTGCAACCTATAAATAGGGAGTCCTAGGATCAAAAGGCACAAGTCAATTTCAAGAAAACACATACATAACAAAGCCAATTCGAAATTCTCGAATTTAGGGTATAGAATTCGAATTTTTTAAATTCGAAGTGATTGGATTGGATTTGATCAAAATTGAGTGTTTTAGGAATGTTAGAAACTTGATTTTGATGTTTGAGTGTGCTTGGATTTGATCAAATTGATCAAATTAACCTTTGCAAATTTTTTTTTTAATTTTCGGATTTGCGCCGCCGTACGACCACCGCCGGAACCGCCCTTTGCCGCCGTTCTGGGCGCAAACCACCACCTTCAGAGGATGCGCCGTCGCACCAGGAGTCGGGCCGACAAGCTTCCAGCCGCCGACAACCACCACAGCGGCCGGAATCCGCCCCGAAAAGTCGCGACTTCGTCTTCTTCGCCCGATCGGGTCGGATCCGACCCGAAATTCGACCCGAATATCCGAAGTCCAACCCGCCCACCGTCAACGGTCAACGGTCAGCTCTAATCAGACGGTCCAGATTCAATCAAGCAAATTAGACGGCCCAGATTGATCAAGCAGATCAGCGGCTCAGATTTGATCAAGCAGATCAGACGGCCCAGATTCAATCAAGCGATCAGACGGCTTAAATTCAATCAAGCGATCAGACGGCTCAGATCAAGTCAACAAGATCAGACGATCCAGATCGGTCAGTGCGATCGACGCTCCAGATCTCGTCCGCTTCATCCAACGGTCCAGGTCAATTCGCATTATTTTATTAATAGTTTATTATATAATTAATTTCAGAAAATAATAAAAAATAGCAAAAAATTCATAAAAATTCATAAAAATTTATAAAAAATTCAGAAAAATTCAGAAAAATACAGAAAAATCCAGAAAAATCAAAATAATTATTTTTTTGTAAATTTATTTTTTTTGATATTTTTGATATTTTTTGAATATTTTTAGTATTTATACATAAATTGCTTTTAGAAATGTGTATTTAATGCATGAAAAATAATTCAATATATTGTGAAATATTCTAAATATGTTGTGAATTTATGTGATGATTTTTTTTAAAAAAAATAAAAATAGTAATAAATAAACAAAATAAATAAAAATGATAAAATTGGATTTTCCAAAACCAAAATTTTTTAAAAAAAATGAAAAAATAAAAAAAATGATTTTTGAACTTAGAAAAATATGTTTTTTTCATGAAATGAAAATCAATTGATTAGATCATAGGACCATCAAAAATGATTTTCACAAAAATATAAAATTTAATGAACTTAAATTAAGAATAGTTCAAAAATTAAAATTGACCAACAAATTAAAATTTTTTTTAAAAGAACTACGTTTTGTCTGATCTCGATTAGCGAGTACGTAGGCACCTGCGGGTCGACATTAAAAAAATAAAAAATAAAAAAATAATAATAAAAAATAAAAATGAATGATTTGACTTGTAAATATTTGTGCTATAATGTTTTACTTAAGTTTTTGAGCATGAAAATGATAGATTATAAATTTACAATTCCAAAAGTGGTAACCGATTTGGTTTTAATAGGTTAGCCCCCGAATCCATGATATCTGGTTTTAAAAGTTGATTTTTTAAATCAAATTTTCGCAGACTAGTAGCTAAGTTAGGATCAACCGACCCATTGATCCTAGCTTTTATTTTTTCCCGATTTATATCAGGTGGCGACTCTAAATCATTTTTAAAAATTCAAATTTCTTTTAACCCCTAGTCGAGGATTCATATTAAATGGGTTCGGGTTTAATGTGAATCGGGTTAGAAGAAATGAACCAGATGAGTGGAAAAATCCAGGCTCGACAGCTTGGCGACTCCACTAGGGACTTTTAAATTTTTTTTTTAAAAAAAGAGGGCTAGCCACTTAGGAATTTTAAATTTATCCTTGCTCAATTTTTGTAAATATATCATTCTTTGTATATTATATTGAATAATTGTTTTGTAAATATATACTAGCCTTGCAAAATATGAAAAATAGAAAACAAAAGTTTGATTTCTTTGTTTGCATTTACATTTGCATTAGCATGAATGTGTGCTAGATACGGTCGTACCAGGGCCGTCTTAAGAGCCTAAGCGAGGAGGACGAAGTAAGGTCCGGGGGCTGTGGCTTTCCACTCTCTAGATCAAGAAATGTCCTCCCACTCCGGTTTAGTATCACTAAATCGGGGAACCTATAGAACCTTTCCAAATCATGCATTCATTAGCATGGGATATGACCAACTTTTTCTAAAAAAAAAATGAAGTTGAAATATAAATGTATATATGTTAATATATTTTTTTTTAAATTCTAAAAAAAAATATAAAAGCTGTCAAAAAATTAAAAAAATTTTGTAAATATTAGCTTATACCTTCTAAAAAAAATTTCAGAAAATGATGTCTTCAACCGACAGTAGCGATAGCTTATGGGCTCGCCTTATTAGAGAAAATCGATTGGAACCTTTCAAAGATCCAATGCTCCTACTGGATCGATGGTTTGTCAGTTTTAGTCCGGTCCAAAAGTCTTTCATTGAGGATAGATTAGGCCCAATCCTCAGCCTACCAAAGATCCATGTTCCATTCACCATGTTCCGAGCCCTCACTCATCTATGGGAACCTGAAGAAGTTGTCTTCCGTTTGGGTCAGCATATACTTAGCCCGACCATTGAGGAATATACTAGGCTACTCCAAGCACCTCCTACCTCTGAAGGAATCTATGTTCCGAACTTCAAGCATAGCCCGGTCCGTGTTATATCAGAATTTTTGGGGATCAAGAGGGGACCAATTATTGAAGCTATCAATGATTGCAATGAATATTGCATCCGGCTAAACACACTGATGGACTGGTTTGGAACTCCCGAATATTTTAAAAGCAACCGATCCACTTTCAGTATACCACTTGAAGTTTGGGAAGAAAACCGGGTTAATGCCTTCATAGTAGCTGCTTTTGCAACTATTCTCTTCCCTAATGGCAATTTGTTCATCCACTTCTGGGTCATAGAGCTGGTTTCTCAATATTGAGCTGGCAAATCCTATGTCCCCGCTCTTCTAGCCGAACAAGTCCGTAGTCTGAATCACATCAAGTCTAAAGGACAAGGCAAGTTCAAAGCAAGCATGCATTTACTGATGATTTGGTTTGCTAGCCACATTAAGCACTACGGAAAAGAATTGGCTAATGGATCCCTCATCAGTCTGAAATATGATCTCATCCAATCCTTTGCTGAAAGGGTCCACATGGAAGATGATCATCCTCTATGGGATATAATTGCCATTCTTGAAGACATGCCACCTGAAGACATGATGTGGCAAGCTCGCTGGTTCAAAAGCCCTGCAGCCATCTTAAGTTGCAAAGGATACATGGCAGTACCCCTAATTGGACTCACCGGCTGTACTGGTTATTATCCTTCAAGTGTTATCAGACAGTATGGTATGCTGCAAGATATTACTGTCAAGCCTAATTTGGAGCAAGTCACTCTAGATTATCTGGATCCAACCAAGATACTACCAGCTAAAGAATTCAAGCTAAATCAAATCCGAGCTATATGGGAAAATAGAGAGGTGAAGCCGGTTTTTGAAGTCGAGCCAGAAAGTAAGGAAACCAAGAAGTATAGAGCAACCAGGTGGTATGTGGCTAGCCAAATGAAGAAGAATAAGGATATTCGATATGAAGCTCCCGATATCCTTCAACCAGCACCATCGGAACCTGACCCTGAAACAACTGCTTACATGGAAGCTGTTTCGGCTCGCCTGGAAGTATGTCACCGAGATTTCCAAGAAAGAGAGAGGAAATGGTGGATCGCCTGCAAAGTGCTGGAAGCAGAATTGCATTCTTAGAGGCTGAGTTGAAGGCAGCTCGAAAGAAAATTCTAGCCCTGGAAGACAAGATTGTTTGCCCCACTAAGACAAGAAGACTGGTTTAGTTGGTTTAGGTTTAGTCCTTAGGAATCAAGGTTCTTTGAAACCATTAGAAAGTAGTTTTATTCAGTCACTAGGAAATAAGGTTTCTAAACCATTAGAAGTTTTTGTTATGCAAACATTATCTTTTAATACAAATGTTTTTTTTAAAATCATTGGTCAATATCCCCATTTGCATCTGTATGATAGCATATCTACATTCTTGCATATGTATATTAATTCATTTATTCTTTAAAAATATTAATAAATAATAAATGTCCAGGTCTAGCAAATTCGAGTTTAAGTCAAAACTTGAAAGATAGCGTCCAAGCCGGTTAGGAGCCCTATTGTTACCAGATCCCGAGCTAAGATGTCTAACACCGGGAGCAACCCCACAGACCAGACCAATGAGCAAAGACTCAACACCGTGGAACAAACCCTCCTTGGAATTGCTGAACAGATGCAGGCTTTAACACAGAGTCTTGCACAACTTAAGACCCCCACAACTTCTGAAGAATCCTCAAGGGCACAGAAAGGAAAAGAAATTGAGGACAGCTTATTCAGCAAGAGGAGTCACCAAATGAGTTTAATGCGGCTGAGTTGAAGAAAGAACTGGAAGCTCAGGCTAAAGAAATGGAGAGAAAACTGCTTGAGAAAATGAAGACGTTCGATGGTTTTGATCAAACCGCGATCCTGAATTTGCCTCAATATGAGGAAGGTGCCTTCCCTGAGAAATTTAAGGCACCGGAATTTGAAAAATATGACGGGACAGGTTGTCCTAATATGCATACCAGATTGTATGTACGACGAATGGGGCAATACGCAAAGTTTGACAAGCTGATGGTGCAAACCTTCCAGGACAGTCTTACTGGTGCTGCTTTGGCCTGGTACGCCCAATTAGACCATCAAGAAATTGATACTTGGGACAAGTTGGCTAGGGCATTTTTTAATCAGTATAAGTTTAACATTGAGATGGCGCCCTCGGTATGGGATTTAAGCAATCTGAAGAAGAAGAAAGAAGAGACTTTCAAGGATGCTCAGCGCTGGAGAGCATTGGCTGCAAGGATCACCACCCCGATGCCTGAAAAGACCTCACTTTCACTTTTATCAACACATTAGAGGAACCTTTCTTTTCCCATCTGATTGGGCATGCATCAGCAAGTTTCTCAGAAGTGGTGATAGCTGGATGCAGGATTGAGAATGCAATTTCAGCAGGAAAATTGCAACAAGAAAAGAAATATACTGCACCGAGAAATGTCCCATACAAAGGGAAAGATTCAACCGTCAGCATGGTCAATACTTCAGATGCAACTGGCCCTACTAAGTCATTCGTTTGTCAACAAATCAGAATCAAAATCAGAATAAGGATCAGACTCAACAAAGTGCAGTCCCAAATCAACAATCAAGGTTCAACAGGCGGAACTTCACTCGAATTCCGGTTCCCCTTAGCCAAGTATTAGCTAAATTAAGGGCCGATAATCTGATCAATCTTGAAGTTCCTAGGGAAGACTTAAGCCTAGAAATTACAATCCTGAGCTGAAGTGTGAATATCACATGGGGCAAATCGGGCATTCAACAGACAGATGCTGGAGGCTTAGGCATAAAATCCAAGATCTTATTGATGCAAAAGTCATCCAGTTGGATTTCATTGAAGCTCCAAACGTCTCTACTAACCCATTGCCAAATCATGGACCAGTTATCAATATGATTACCGCTGAGATTCCGGATCCAGAAGAGCTTGTGTGCATGATTGAAGGTGGACCTAGATCCATCAAAATCGAAATAGGCAAAGGTAGTGAAGATGGATCAACTTCATCAAAGCCTAGGAACTATACCTTTCAGATACCCCTTGCTGTGAGTGATTATAAAGCCGCTCCATTTGATTATAAGGCGTAAATCATGCTTCAATGGCCATGGTTGGTGGCCTTACTCGCTCAGGAAGAGTTTATGAGTCGACCGGAAAGAATGCAACTGTGAATATGCCACAGCAGCAAAATGAAGAAGGGAAGAAAGATGAAGAGAAGTCAGCATTGGCAAAACTGATGAAAGCAAGTGAATACAAAGTTGTCGAGCAGTTGGCCAAAACCTGCCCAAATATCGCTCATGAGTCTGCTGATTAGCTCTAATGTACACCGTGAGGCTCTTTTCAAAGCCTTAGAAGAAGTGAAAGTTCCAGAAGGGTATCAGAAGAAGCCTTGGGGCATATAATCATCAATCTTTGCAAATGAGCAAATCATTTTTCATCTGAAGAACTGGGAGAGGAAGGGATCAACATAACAAGGCCCTCTTCATCGTAGTCAAAAGCTGTGGAAAGATCGTCTCTCGAGTATTAGTAGACAATGGATCCTCTTTGAATGTGTGCCCCTTAGCCACTTTGAGCCTATTGGGATTGAACCGTCAGACATCAAACCAAGCTCTACTGTGGTTCGTGCTTTTGATGGATCAAAAAGAGATATAATAGGTGAAGTGGAGTTAGAAGTCACCATCGGGCCTCAAACTTTCATTATTCCTTTCCAAGTGATTGATATCCCCAGAACATTCAATCTGCTGTTGGGAAGACCATGGATCCATGCTGCCAGGGCAATACCATCAAGCCTGCACCAGAAGGTTAAGTTCATAGCCAATGGTCAACTCATCACTGTTATGGGAGAACAGGATTATGCCATTTACAAGGAGACAGCTGTCCCTTACATTGGAAAAGAAGGAGAAGAAGACTTCGGGCTCCAAATGTTTGACGAAGTCTGCATGATAATGATGAAAAAAACTCAGGTGGGAACCTTTGGACTGGGTTATTCCCCCACTTGTGCTGAAGTGGCAGAAATGAAAAACCAAATGAGAAGGAGGAAGCTCGACAAGGAGTATGATCCAATCATCAAAATCCCACATCAGCCATTCCTTTCCAAAGCCACATCATATCCAGCAGCCAGATGATATCAAAGAAGATGCTTCATCCAAAGAAATGATCTTGAGAAATTGGTTCTCTGTGCCTTGCGCTAGTATTAAGTCTTTTAAGTAAGAACTTATCTAAGACTAGATTTGTGTTTTGTGTTTTTCAGTATTATGTGATGCTCAAATAAGTGTACTTAAACACCGTCCCAGTTTAATGAAATTTATTTCTTTGTGCTTTCACATATTCTCATACATTCCTCATTCATATTCAACCAGATCGACAATTGTGATGAAGTTCAGGGATATCTCGCGCGTATAATTAATGAAAATATCAATATCACCTCTAACTCTACTGGGTTAGACGTTGAAGATGATATTGATTATCAATTTAGAACACAAGAAATTTGGCAAAATTTTGAACAAGGAAGGATTGAAATTCCCGAAACCATTGAAGTGATTAATTTGGGAACAAGTGAAAACCCTAGGAATCTGAGGATAGGGGGAAAATTGCCTGAGAGCACGGCACAAGATTTAACCAAGTTACTAGCCGAATACTTGGATGTTTTTGCATGGTCGTATAGCGATATGCCCGGTTTAGACCCATCCATTGTGGTTCACAAATTGCCAACAAAGGAGGATTTTAAACCTATAAAGCAAAAATTAAGGCGATTTAGGCCGGATTTACTCCTCCAAATCAAGGATGAAGTAAAAAAGTTGCTTGAAGTAGGATTCATTGAGGTTTCTGATTATTCGGATTGGGTATCAAATATAGTGCCAGTGCTTAAGAAAAACGGGAAAGTGAGAATTTGTGTGGATTTCAGAGATCTAAACAAAGCAACCCCGAAAGATAATTTCCCGTTGCCTCACATCGATGTTTTAGTGGACAATACCGCTGGAAATCATCTATTTTCATTCATGGATGGATTTTCAGGGTATAATCAGATATTAATGGCCGAAGAAGATAAGGTCAAAACCACATTCGTTACAGCCTGGGGAACCTTTTGTTACAAAGTCATGCCTTTTGGTCTCAAGAATGCCGGGGCAACTTATCAACGAGCAATGCTTGCTATACTTCATGATATGATGCACAAAGAGGTGGAAGTATATGTAGATGACATGATCGCCAAGACAAAGGAAGGAGAGGATCATGTAGTGGTGTTAAGGAAGCTTTTTGAAAGATTAAGGAGGTTTCAGTTGAAATTGAATCCAGAAAAATGCACTTTCGGAGTGACATCTGGAAAATTATTAGGATTCATGGTTAGCCAAAAAGGGATAGAAATCGATCCTGATAAAGTCAAGGCGATTCAGGATTTGCCTCCACCAAAAACATTAAAGAAATCAGAGGCCTCTTGGGAAGATTGAATTACATTGCTCGATTCATATCACAGTTGACTGATAAGTGCCAACCGCTGTTTAAACTGCTGAAGAAGAATGCCCTAATTGAATGGAATGACGAATGTGAAAAAGCCTTTAATCGGATAAAGCAATATCTGACGAATCCACCAGTACTGGTTACTCCAAAACCGGGGAAACCGTTGTTCTTGTACTTGACAATTCTTCCTGAATCCATGGGTGTGTGCTCGGGCAAAAAGATGAGGAAGGAAAAGAAAGAGCTGTTTACTACTTGAGCAAGAAATTCTCAAATGGAGAACAAAAGTATTCAGAGATAGAAAAAACCTGCTGTGCATTAGTATGGGTTATGCACAGACTTAGACAGTATATCTTTTACTCGATCGAGTTGATTACGAAGCATGATCCATTGCGATACTTAGCACGCAAACCGGCTTTGGTTGGTCGAATCTCGAAATGGCAGATGCTACTTTCTGAATTTGATATCATTATGTAAGTCAAAGTTCAGTCAAAGGACAAGTTTTAGCTGATCAACTCGCAGAAAGCCCAGTTGATGATGAAGAATTAAAGGAACAAGATCAGTTTCCAGATGAAGGTCAGGATAACAGAAACAGAAGTCGAAAGCAACAGTTGGAAGTTGTATTTCGATGGAGCAGCCAACGTATACGGGTGTGGAATAGGGGCAGTCCTTATCTCACCAAAAGAAGAACAGTTCCCGGCATCAGCCAGATTAATGTTTCCTTACACAAATAATGTAGCGGAATACGAGGCATGCATCATGGGATTAGAAATGGCAATTCAAATGAATATCGAGGAGCTCGAAGTGTTTGGAGATTCATCACTTATCATTTTCCAAACTCGAGGCGAGTTCAAAACTAAGGATCCCAAGTTGATTCCTTATCATAATCACTTGGCTGAGTTAGCAGGAAGATTCAAAGAAATTTCCTTCACTTATGTGCCGAGAACTCAGAATCAATTTGCTGATGCATTGGCTACTCTGGCCTCTTTGATCCAATTCACTGAAGGAGTAAGAATACAACCTTTGCAAGTCCGAATAAGAAGTGAACCCGCATTCTGTGCTGTGATTGAATCAAACGAACCATGGTTTCAAGATATCAAAATTTTCTTGCAAACAGGTAGCTATCCTGAGTGTGCTACAAAAAAGGATCAGAAATCATTGAGGCGTCTGGCAAGTCATTTTTGTTAAGCGGAGATACCTATACAGAAGGTCATTCGATACAACCCTGTTGAGATGTGTAGATGAAAAAGAAGCTCAAAAATTAATGGAAGAAGTTCATGAGGGAGTATGTGGACCTCATATGAACGGATATATGCTAGCTAAAAAATTATGAGGCTAGGATATTTCTGGTTAACCATGGAATCAGACTGTATCAAACATGTGAGATCTTGTCATTTATGTCAAATTTACGCAAACAAGATAAATGCTCCTCCGAAGGAATTACAGTCAATGTCAACACCATGGCCGTTCTCAATGTGGGGAATAGATGTAATTGGGCCAATTTCGCCAAAAGCTTCAAATGGTCATCGATTCATACTAGTTGCAATCGATTACTTCACCAAGTGGGTTGAAGCTGCTTCATACGCCAGTGTGACAAAAGCCGTTGTGGTGCGATTCATCAAAAGAGATATCATTGCTCGATATGGAACTCCAGAAAGTATCATTACCGATAATGGTACAAATCTGAACAACAATGCAATGACTGATTTATGTCAGCAATTCAAGATTAAACACCGGAATTCCACTCCATATCGCCCACAGATGAATGGAGCAGTAGAAGCCGCCAACAAAAACATCAAGAGAATCATTGAGAAGATGACGATTGCATACAAAGATTGGCATGAAATGCTCCCATTAGCATTAATGGCGTATCGAACCTCTGTAAGAGTGTCAACTGGGGCAACGCCCTATTCCCTGGTATATGGAACTGAAGCCGTTTTACCAGTAGAAGTTGAGATTCCTTCGCTCCGAGTACTGGCTGAAACAGAGCTCGAAGAAGCTGAATGGGTTAGACAAAGGATTGAACAGTTAAATCTTTTAGATGAAAAAAGATTGACTGCCATGTGTCATGGGCAATTATATCAAAGGATGGCTAGAGCATTTAATAAGAAAGTTAAGCCAAGAAATTTCCAAGAAGGTGATTTGGTTCTGAGAAAAATGCTGCCAAATGTGCAAGATTCCAGAGGAAAGTTCACACCAAATTATGAAGGACCATATATAGTGAAGAAGGTCTTGTCGGGAGGAGCATTAATCCTTTCCCAAATGAATGGACCCGATTTAAAGGATCCTGTGAACTCAGATGCTGTAAAGTTATATTATCCTTGATCAATAAAATTTGTCATTTCAAGTGATCAATTGTTTTATTTTGATTAATTATAAACAAAGTTGATATCCCTGAAATTCTCTGAAGTCGGATCAAACCTGAAATTCTCTGAAGTCGGATCAAAGCCTGAAATTCTTTAAAGTCAAATCAAAGCTAACCCACAAAATTCTTCCAAATAAATTTACAACCAAACACCATTTGAATCATCAGACAAAGAAGTTTGAGCATCTTATAATACTGACTGAATGCATTTATACAGTTTGGTCTATTGATTGTTCTTATTTTGAAAGAAAATATTACTGCAAGGATAACTAATTTTGATAGAAAATTGAAGCATGCTTTTTGGATATGGAACCAAAATTATCATAAAAAACTCCCAGTGGACTAAAAATTCACAAGTACCCCTCAGTCTAGACTCAACAGATAGTCTAGTACTGACCAAACACAAAATCCATACTTTCAAGATGTGACAAGACAAATTCAGAAATCATATCTAAGATGGTGATCAAGACAGAATTCAGAAATTCATTCACTCAAGATAGTGATCAAGACAAATTCAGAAATCTCACCAAGATAGTGATCAAGACAGAATTAGATAATGATCAAGACAGAATTCAGAAATCCATCCAAAGATGGTGATCAAGACAGAATTCAGAAAGTGATCAAGACAAAATTCAGAAATCTATCCAAGATGGTGATCAAGACAGAAGTCAGAAATCCATCCATTCCAGATGGTGACCAAAACCAAAGCCATAGGTCCGGCAAATGACCTAACCAAAGCCCATAGGTCGGAAATGACCAAATTAAAGTCTAGGTCCGATAGTTGACCTAGCAAAATCTCAAAGTCTAAACTCGACAGATAGTTTAGCAGAAGATAAAAATCTCCTTAAATAAAATTTGGAAGGAGAAGCTAAGCAAAAATTGGTTATCTTTTTGTCTTTGTGGCAAAAGTTTTGTTCAAACTTTACCACAAAGGGGGGCAGCTGTAGACCCCAATTTTTGCCCAATTAATTAAGGCCTTAAGTATTGATGAAATTGGCTAAGTGATCAAGGCACAGGCCAAATAGCCTGTTGGTTAAACACATTGACCCAAACACACACTCAAGCTCAAGGACACATGTTCAAACCCTAGCAAAGGCAAATTTTTGCCTTTTTATCATTTTGTCTTTTCATCTTTCTCAAAGTGACTTTTGCCTTACTTTGCATCAGTTTTTAACTGACAAAACAACATTCATTGTTGAAATTGATGAAGCAATTGCAAAGTGGTTATGGAATATGAAAATTAGTGCACAATTCATGAACAAAAACAACCAAAAGTCACAAAAATTCGTGCTAAAAAAATTGGGAAAAATTCAATTTGTAAAAACATTCAATGCACTTAAAATGAGAGTTACAGAATTGAATGAAAAATCTGCCCAAATTATGATTTGATGAAGGATTTGATAAATCATCATCAATTCATCAGTTTTCAAACAATTTAATCACGAATTTTCGAATTAAAGTTCGTGAAAAACAAAGAGGCAAAAATCGATTCTTTTCGAAACTGTTCGAAACGTAAAATTGAGCTTGCAACCTATAAATAGGGGGTCCTAGGATCAAAAGGACAAGTCAATTTCAAGAAAACATCATACACAAAGCCAATTCGAAATTATCGAATTAGGGTATAGAATTCGAATTTTTCAAATTCGAATGATTGGATCGGATTTGATCAAAATTGAGTGTTTTAGGAATGTTAGAAACTTGATTTTGATGTTTGTGTGTTGCTTGGATTTGATCAAATTGATCAAATTAACCTCTGCAAATTTTTTTTTAATTTTCGGATTTGCGCCGCTGTACGACCACCGCCGGAACCGCCCCTTGCCGCCGTTCTGGGCGCGAACCACCACCTTCAGGGGATGCGCTGTCGCACCAGGAGTCGGGCCGATAAGCTTCAGCCGCCGACAACCACCACAGCGCCGGAATCCGCCCGAAAAGTCGCGACTTCGTCTTCTTCGCCCGATCGGGTCGGATCCGACCGAAATTCGACCGAATATCCAAAGTCCAACCTGCCCGCGGTAACGGTCAGCTCTGATCAGACGGTCCAGATTCAATCAAGAAAATCAGACGGCCCAGATTCAATCAAGCAGATCAGACGGCCCAGATTCAATCAAGCAGATCAGCGGCTCAGATTTGATCAAGCAGATCAGACGGCCCAGATTCAATCAAGCGATCAGACGGCCCAGATTTCATCAAGCGATCAGACAGCCCAGATTCAATCAAGCGATCAGACGGCTTAAATTCAATCAAGCGATCAGACGGCTCAGATCAAGTCAACAAGATCAGACGATCCAGATCGGTCAGTGCGATCGACGCTCCAGATCTCGTCCGCTTCATCCAACGGTCCAGGTCAATTCGCATTTTATTAATAGTTTATTATATAATTAATTTCAGAAAAAAAAAAAAAAGCAAAAATAGTAAAAAATTCATAAAAATTTATAAAAAATTCAGAAAAATACAGAAAAATCAAAATAATTATTTTTTATATAAATTTATTTTTTTTGATATTTTTGATATTTTTTGAATATTTTAGTATGTATTTATACATAAATTGCTTTTAGAAATGTGTATTTAATGCATGAAAAATAATTCTAATATATTGTGAAATATTCTAAATATGTTGTGAATTTATGTGATGATTTTAAAAAAAATAAAAAATAAAAAAAAAATAATAATAATAAATAAACAAAATAAATAAAAATGATAAAATTGGATTTTCCAAAACCAAATTTTTTTTTTAAAAAAAATGATTTTTGAACTTAGAAAAATATGTTTTTTTCATGAAATGAAAATCAATTGATTAGATCATAGGACCATCAAAAATGATTTTCACAAAAATATAAAATTTAATGAACTTAAATTAAGAATAGTTCAAAAATTAAAATTGACCAACAAATTAAAATTTTTTTTAAAAGAACTACGTTTTATCTGATCTCGATTAGCGAGTACGTAGGCACCTGTGGGGCGACATTAAAAAAATAAAAAAAAATGTTTTTCTTTATTATTGTGAATAAATATTTTGTAAATATAAGATAATTTGTTTATGTTCATGTTCTAAAAAATAAATAAAAAATAATAATAAAAAATAAAAATGAATGATTTGACTTGTAAATATTTGTGCTATAATGTTTTACTTAAGTTTTTGAGCATGAAAAGGATAGATTATAAATTTACAATTCCGAAAGTGGTAACCGATTTGGTTTTAGTAGGTTAGCCCCCAAATCCATGATATCTGGTTTTAAAAGTTGATTTTTTAAATCAAATTTTCGCAGACTAGTAGCTAAGTTAGGATCAATCGACCCATTGATCCTAGCTTTTATTTTTTCCCGATTTATATCGGGTGGCGACTCTAAATCATTTTTAAAAATTCAAATTTCTTTTAACCCCTAGTCGATGATTCATGTTAAATGGGTTCGGGTTTAATGTGAATCGGGTTAGAAGAAATGAACCAGATGAGTGGAAAAATCCAGGCTCGACAAGGATGCAATTCAAAGAATTAAGGGAATTCTCACTTCTTCTCACACCATGACTATGCCCGTGAAAGGAGTACCAATGATATTGTATCTTACCTCTACTAGCAGATCCATCGAAGCCTTACTTGCACAAGATATAGATGGCTAAGAACGGCTGGTATACTATTTGAGTTGTTCGCTTCAAGGAAGCGAGGTCAAATACCCAACTTGCGAAAAGCATTATCTCGCACTGGTGTTTGCCACACAAAAGTTGCATCACTACTTTCTAGCGCACAAGGTTAACCTTATTACCTGATCAGATCCTATCAAGTACTTATTGTCACGACCAGCGTTATCTGAGCGTGTAGCGAAGTGGTTGTTGCTTGTTGGAGAGTTTGATATTACAATACAGGCTCCTAAAGCTATTAAGTCACAAGCCTTAGCTGACCTCTTAGCTCATTTTCCGAATGGAAGTGAAGATGTGATCACAGATAGTATACCAGCGGAATTTCATGAGGACTCACTCATGATTGAAACAGAAGGAGAATGGTCACTCTAGTTTGATGGTTCATCGGGAAGTCATGGTTGGGGAGCAGGAGTTGTATTAACATCACCCAATGGCCAAGAAATACCTTTGGCGTTTAAACTTGACTTTCATTGCACTAATAATGAAGCTGAGTATGAGGCATTGTTACTTGGGATCGTCTTTGCTTTGGAAGCTGGAGCAAACCATCTGTGTATTCGTGGTGATTCAAATTTGATCATTAAGCAAACTAATGGTGAATATGCCCTCAAGGAGCCAGCACTTGCGCCTTGTAGGGCTGTAGTGCAAGCTCTAATTGGGAAGTTTGAAGTCGTAAGGTATGAACATACCAAGCAATCTACAAATCGTTATGCAGATGCATTGGCAACACTAGCATCTAAGATTCCGATGCATGCTTCAGATGAAAGCCTGCATGTTAAAGTTATCATGAAAACCAATCCTTGCACAGCTTTGCAATTGTTAGAGGAAGATGAGGAAACAGGAGATGACTGGCGCGTTGGTATCAAGGCCTAATTGGCGCAACCCAATGCGGCCTCCATAGTTACCTTGAAGAATTTTGTTCACATCAATGGCACCTTGTACTTTAAAGGACCTGAAGGCATTCTATCACGATGCATCTATGCGAAACAGGCTCAGCAAAAATTGGACAAATATCATAAGATCTGGTGTGGGGAAGAAGGACCTCCTTTGTATCGTCGCATTCAACGTGCAGGGTATTACTGGCCCACAATAGCTAAGGATGCATCTCAGGTGCAAATGCATTGTCCCAGTGCTCTGAGTTACCAGATGCAAAAGAATGTAATTTTATCACAAGTGCTGGAGATTGGCGTCGTCCGTACATTGACTACTTGAAGAATAATGTGCTACCAACTAATGTACGGATGCCAAATTAGTAAAAAGGAAGGTGCGCAAGTACCTAATGCATGGAGATGAATTGTATAGAGTTTCATTTATGGGAAAGCCTCTCAGATGCATCGCATTTCCTTAAACGGAACAAATATTAACTGAGGTGCATGCTGGAGAACGTGGTGAACACCAAGATGCGAGGAAGTTGTATTATCAATTACTTGACATGGGGTACTATTGGCCAACCATGGAATCAGACAGTTCCAATTTTGTTAAATGGTGTGTTCCTTGCCAGGAACCTGGAGATGCAATCCACGCTCTTGCGGTCGCACTTCATAGCTTAACAACACCATGACCTTTTCATACTTGGGCATTTGATCTAATTGGTCCTATTCACCCGCCGTCTAAAGGATGTATTTGGATCATAGCTGGAACAGAATGTTTTACTAAGTGGGTGGAAGCTGTTCCTTTAAAAAGGCGACCAGACCAACAGTTGCAAGCTTCATTAAGGAGAACATTATATGCAGATTCGGGATTCCGAAGCGCATTCTTTCAGATAATGGCATCCTTTCATCAATTCGCATGTTCGACAATTATTGGAATCATATAGTATTGATCATGTGAAGTTGACCCTTATTACCTAAGGGCAACGGCCAGCGAAGCTACGAACAAAACTCTTTTGAAAGTTCTCAATCGTATGGTACATGACAACTAAAGAATGGCATGATAAGCTATCTTTAAACACTTTGGGCTTATAGGACTTCGAAGCGGCGACCAATACAAGCAACACTTTTTCGCTAGTGTATGGTGCCGAAGCAATTTTTCTGTAGAAGTTCTGATTTTAGCACGATTGGCGATCAATGTGCTTGAGCCAGATGCTTTACGCATAATAGATTGGAAGCCTTGATGAAAGACAAGATATAGCCAAAAAACAAC